>CAIGRN010203996.1:0-10151 GCA_903798345.1 Fraxinus anomala | reverse complement strand
CCTACCAATGAACAAATTTCACATGTCTTCGCTGTTTGCATAGTACACGCAGCCATTTGACGAACAAGACTGGTTAGACTCGCCAGCTGTTGTTCAATAGATGAAACATTTACCTAGTTAACATGTCTAGTGCCAAATTGTTGAGAGTTGGCTGCCATATTTGCAATCAAGTTCTTTGCAGCCTCGGAAGTTTTATCTACCAACACTCTTCCACTTGCAGCATCAATCACTCCTATCTATGGGTAGAAGGCCTTTATAAAAGTATTGAATAAGTAGTTGCTCACTGATTTAGTGATGGAGTCAACTTGCGCACAATTTCTTGAACCNCCATATTTGCAATCAAGTTCTTTGCAGCCTCGGAAGTTTTATCTACCAACACTCTTCCACTTGCAGCATCAATCACTCCTATCTATGGGTAGAAGGCCTTTATAAAAGTATTGAATAAGTAGTTGCTCACTGATTTAGTGATGGAGTCAACTTGCGCACAATTTCTTGAACCGCTCCCAGTATTCATGTAATGACTCTGTATTGTCCTGCCTCATTCCACAGATTTCCTTTTGGATGTTAGCAGCCCTTGAAGTTGGGAAGTATTTTTTCAAAAATAATCTTCTCATCCCATCCCATGTAGTAACGTTTCTTGAAGGTAGATAATAGAGCCAATCATTTGTCGAATCTTTCAAAGAGAATGGGAAGGCTCTCAGTTTGATTTGTTATTCAGTGACTCATGTAGGTTTTCACAGCAGTTTCATACTGTGAAAGCCACATAAAACTTATTCAGATGCTTGTATGGATCCTCAACTTCAAGATCATGAAAAGTGGGGAAGAGATGTATGAGTCCATATTTAGTTCAAAAGTAGTAGCAGCATCTAAAGTGGAAAAAATTATGCATAAAGGTTGTTGATTCAAATTAGGGGCTGTAAGCTCCTTTAAAGTCCTATTTTCGGCCATGATTTCTTCTCCTACAAAATCAAAATCGCTTGTAAATAGGATGTTGGGATTGAAATTACTTTCTTCAATATTCTGTCAAAAGTCACTACTTAACCTGCGCAAGGTTCTTTCTAATTCCAAATCGTACTACAAATCACCTTAATTAGAAGATTCAGTTGCGGGTATAAACAAATATAACAAATTAAAAATAAGCTAGAGTAAGAAAAACAAATAAAATTCTATACTAAATATCTTAAAAACAATAAATTACCTAAAAACCTATAAGATTATGATTTTTTTGTCTTTTTTTTTTCAAAAAAAATAAAATAAAAAACTAAAGAAGCACAAAAATAAATTAGCACCACTCCCCCGAAAATGGCGCCAAAATTTGGTGTGTGCTATTGTAGACATCCAAAAGTAATACCTTAACCTCTAAAATTAATGTAGCAGTAGAAGTAAGTGTCGATCCCACGAAGAGTGTGTAATTATATATTATATACTTCGTACAATTTATCGGGAGGAGGGGAGTTGTATGCAAACAATTGTAAATAACGTAATCAATAACAATGATAATTAAATTAACGAAAATAATCAAAAGACTAACATTGGTCTAAGTCCACATCCACCGTTGGAAATCTATAATTGATCATAGATGTAAGGATAATTCAATTCATTATTTGAATATTTATCGTTGGAATTGATTCATATTTCTCCTTAATTTTAGTTAGTTAGAAACCAGCGTTCTAATTAATCATAATTATTAAATAATCCAAAACTATCGCTCAAGATTCAATTTAATAACAGCTTTACACAGCAGAAAAATCGATGAACTAGATAACACAAAAATCAGCGGTTGCATCAATTTATTTAAACATTCTTCTTGAGATTCAATAACCTCTATCGCTAAAATCATCAAATACTAGTGCTTCACAAGTTAAAGAGATCAAACAATTACGGATTTGATATTTAACTTAGCGGTATATTGTTACAATCAATGAACTACTGGGCCCTCTAGCAATTAAACATAACAAATCATAGAAATAAATGCAGAAGAATTCAAGTCATACGACTGCATGGTTTTACGAAACTTCCTTCGGACTGCTTTCAGTATTTTGGTCATCTATTTCTCTCTCTATATCCTATTGAGGCGATTCAAGATGCATTGAAAATCTATCTCAAAGGGCTACAACTTTGCTTCAGATATGATCTTCCAATTCGATCATTTTCCATGTCAAACATGGGTCTCAATATGAGGCTGAAAACTGGTGCATAACTTTTTCGATTTGAAATTGATGTGTGATCATACTTTGATGATATTTCATCCCTTTGATATCTTCTTTCATCCATTTGACTCTTTGATGTGTGATCATACTTTGACGATAATTCATCTATTTGATGTCTTCTTTCATCCAATTAACTCCTAACACTCTCAAATCTTCATCATGAGGTTCCACATAACTTTTGTGTATTTGCACGTTAGTCCTTGAACTTTCATTTCCTTTCACTTTGGTTGATTTTTACCTATTTCGTCCAAATTACGCAATATCCATAGAATTGCCACCTAAATCAAAATATGAACGTAATGAGTATATTTTGGCACTAATTAATCATATGAACACATAAAATAAGGAGGGAAAAATATGCATTTTACATTCATATCACTTCCTCTTTGTCATCGGGAAGGACATAGTTTTTTAGGAAACCTACTTCGATTGTATCCATGTAGGCATTCCTTCCACCCACATTACCTCTTTCTCCCTTAGTAGTAGAGGTCTCTAAAAAGTGTTCAATTGGCACAAGCGTTAGTAGTTCTGAGTCTTTACTATTAGCTAGCTTGGATAAGGCATCGATTTGGGCGTTTTCTATGCATGGGATTTGAGCTAAGCTAAATTTTTCAAAAAATGGAAGTTGACCTATTACTAATTTGAGGTACAGGCCATGCCCGTGTACCTTGCTGTGAAGTTGCCATTAACCTGACTAACTATTAGTTAAGAGTCGCTATTAATGAACAACCTCTTCACTTGCATTTCCTTAACCAACCTAAGGCTGAATAGTAGTGCCTCATAGTCTACCGCATTGTTAGTAGCCTTAAATCTGAACCTCATCATGCAGTTTAGCTTATGTCCCTCGAGGCTAACTAAGACCACACATGCTGTTGAGCTGTCTCCCCAGATGAACCATCTACAAACAAGCTCCACGTGAGAGGTTCACCAGGCTCCATTATTTCTTCCATTTCTGGGACATTGGCGAATTCTGCTACGAAGTCCGTGAGGGTTTCTCCTTTGACAAAAGTTCTTATTTTGAAGGCAATTTCCTAAGGTCTACTGCCCATTTCAGCAACCTTCCCGAAGCGTCGGGTTTTTGAAGCACTTATTTGAGCAGGAAGTTGGTCAACATAAGTGTTGTATGAGCCTAGAATTATGGCCTCAATTATTGGATGCGGTGATCAAGGCTAGAGCTAACTTCTCCATATCGGGGTAGCGGAATTCTACTGCCAAGAGTGTCTTATTCACGTAATAAATAGGCAGCTAGAGGGTACCTTCATCCCCTAATAGAGTTGCAGGGCCTCATCAGCCTTGGGCTTTAAGAGGATGGGTCCTTACCTTAGGAGCTTTTTAAGCTCTTGCAAAGCCTCTTCACACTCCTCCATATATTGGAGCTTCATTCCTTCCTTTAGGATCTTAAAGAATGGGAGGCATTTTTTGGTAGTCTTCGAGATAAAATGGCTTAGAGATTTTTTTAGGGGACCACATCTCGACCAAGGCTCGAATTTTTTTTGGGTTATTCTCTATGTCCCTCTGGTTGACCATGTCTTTATGAGCATGTTGTCTACATAGGCATCTATTTTTTTGCCAATGAGGTCGACAAATATCCTATTAATGAGTCTCTGATAGGTAGCCCCAACATTTTTCAATCCAGAAGGCATCATTTTGTAACAATAACGACCTCTATCAGTAATGAAAAGGTATTTTCTTCATCCACTGAGTGCATTTTGATTATAACCTGAGTAAGTATCCACGAAGTTCAAAAGATCGTGCCCAGTTGTCGAGTCCACAAGTTCGTATATCCTTAGAAGAAAGTAACTATCCTTAGGGTAATCTTGGTTGAGTTGGGAGAAATCAATGCACACCCTCCATTTACCATTGTACTTTTTTACCAAAATTGGGTTGGTGACCCATTTCGGGTAAGTGGTCTTCCTAATAAAGCCATTGTCCATTAGATTTTGCATTTCCTCCTTTAGGGCCTCATACATTTCCAGGTTGAGGGCTTTCTCCTCTGTCTTTGCTTGGCAATCGTAAGATTAATTTTCAGGTAGTGACAATTGACCTTCGGGTCAATGCCCACCATGTCCTATGCCTCCAAGTAAAGATATCAAGATTTCTGCACAAGAAATCCTTAAGTCTTTCTTTGACCTTCGATGGCAGGCATCTTCCCACTTATAATGCATTGGTGAAGTATTGGGGATTTACCAGGAAACTTTTCAACTCCTCTACTAGGGCCATTTGGTATTTAGATTCAATAACACGAGGGTCCAGTTCATAGAGTATGAACCCCTGCTCGAGGACATCAGTCATCTCGATGTCTTCTAGTCCAGAATTTAGTCCTCTTGTGCCATCGATCATGTCAACGTCCTTAAAATCATATTAACATCCCTGGGTTCAACTTTCCTTATCGAGTTCAGGTAGCACTCCTATGTCCCTTCTCTAGTCATCTCTAACTGTGGCAATCCCACGTTCAATAGGAAAATTTATACACGGGCGATGATGGAGGTGATGGCACAAAATCTTTTAAGGCGGGTCTACCTAGTATCCCATGGTAGGCAAACTTGTTATCTACTACCAAGAATTCCATGAAATTTAAAAATATCTGGGATGGTTCACCCATTTCCACTACAAGGATTATTTTTCTCCTTAGGATGATACTATTGCTGGTAAAATCGTACAAGGGGTGGTGATGGGAGTCAATTCATGATCGAAGATCATTTTATCAAAAATGGATCCAAAGAGGATGTTAGCGGAACTACCATTATCCATTGAAATCTGTTTCAACCCATTATGAGCCACAACTTCCCTTACCACGAGGGTGTCACAATGGGTGAAGTGCACACCCTAAGCATCCTCTTGGGTGAAAGTGATTGGTGGTAGTTGCATTCTCTAGAAACTGCTATCCACTATGTAGCTTGTCATTAGGGGGTTCTTGGCCTTCCTAGCATAATTTATCTGCGAATTCCTTGTGTTGCCACCAATATAAGGTCCTCCAAAAATCGTGTTAATTTCATGGGTATGAGAGTCTTCCATGTTGGTCGAGGGTCCCTACTATGTTATTGTCCTTTCCTAGGTCTCTCTCTATCATGCTCCCCTATCCGTCGTGGGGATGCCTCCCGACATGAGGGTTTAGCCTCTAATTTTTTAGTCCTGCCTAGGCGGGGAAAGATTCTTAAGAAGAAGGCAATCACCTCTTTGGTCGTTCCGAAGATTAACGCGCCTAAGATGTTGGGCTATATCTCTGTAGTCTGATGTGTCATGACCAAAGGAATGATGGTAAGTACAATATTGAGGGGTGCTCAACCTATTTCTAGGTTTCGAGTCCCGCCATCTGCCTCTTCCTATTTAGGGAGTCCACTGTCCAGACTCAGTTTGTCACATGTTAGTGTTAGGGATTATATCTTCGTAAGCCAGCATAGGTACTACATTCAATGTAACTGTGGCAAGTACTTGCCCAAAATTGTGAATGGCCTCAGGTCGGCATGGTTCCATTAGATGGGAGATGAGTCATCTCCTACGCTATCGCTGACGGGGTAAAAGACCCTTGATGGCTCTATTTTGATGATCCATCAACTCTTCGTGATGATTACGCGTCTCATTATTTCCAATAGAGCATCATAGTTGGTGGGGGTTTTGATTCTATACATCCATCCAGAAGAGGGTGCTCATGTTTAGCCCACTCCGCAGTGTGGACAATGCCTCATGGTTAGTGAGTTGCACATAATATGTCATCTCATTGGTAAACTCTTTAACGTCTCCCCAGGTTGTTGCCTCATGTCCTAAAGGAGTTAGATATGAGCATCTCATTCTTTTCTTACTGCGAATCATTTCAAGAATGTACATTTAAATTTCAGCCCACTCCTAACACTCCATGGGGATATTCTACTGTACCGAATTTCAGTCGGTCCGCTTAAAGTCGAACAAAAGGCTCTAAATTTGACAACGGGTGAGATACCTCTCAAGCTCATGTGTGTTTTGTAGCTATTTAAGTGCTAGTGGAGTTGCCTCTCCCATCATACTTTGGTATCTTTTGTGGCACACAATGACTTAGGATATGAGCATTTCTTAGTTTTTGTGAATAAGGCAAATTGTCATTGTCAACGAGGTCACAAGACCTTTGAGGTTCGTCTGAGTCTTTATCTTCATCGCCCTGATATCTGGGTGACGGATGAGATTGGCCTGTCTGATCCCTTACCATTTCCTCTCTCCTAGGCCCCTATTTCTAGGAGAATCAATTCGTGGGACATGTCCTTGCCTTTCCTCCGATTGTCTAGTTGTGGGAGGTAGTGGTTGATGCCAATTTCTAGGCGTTGGAGGTGGCTGAGATGGCCTATGCCTGGTTTCCGCATGACTAATTCTGTCAAACACACTAACATATTTTTGTGGCATATGCTCTAGCTTGTAATCAGGGAAAAGTTGTCTTTCGTGTCTGCATGGGCCTCGGAAGGTCAGCCAATGCATAATTTGAAGAGATGTCCACTCCTACCTACATTTTAAGGAGGCTACCCTCTCTAGCCTATTGGGGGGATATGGCTATCTGATTTTGGACTTCATCCACATGTACTAGTTTGCTTGTGGTGCATATGAGGGAGATTGGCTGACCTCCTGGCCTTGCATTTGCCTAATGAGTTCTTACATGACCATGTTTTAGTGGTGATATTTCTGATGTAAGCGGCAACGTTGCTATCGTCCTGGTGAGTTGAGCAGCCCCCTCATCTTGTCATGCCTATGATGGCGGTGAGGTCTGTGCCGACCCACTTGGGTTGTTACTTGGGAAATCCTTTTATCAGGGTTTTCTCTCACCCTTCTAAGAGGGACATCACGGTCTGAACTCATTTTTTCCTAAGCTAAATTCTCAGATTTTTTTTTCCAAATTTCTAGGGCTTCCACTTGTTCTTTTTCAAGAGCAAATCTTTTTTCAAGGAGAATGCCCACCAACTTTTCGAAAAGAATTTCTACCGGAATGTTCGTGGTTTTAGTAGTGCTTCCCATAGAAGGTGTCAATCTGTTGACCTCATTTTTTGTACCATCGATGTGGACAACAGACACTAGGCACACTCGTATTCACGCAAGCTAATTCCAGCACACTTGGACGAATCACTAGTCAACAACGCTTCAGGTTTGGGAGGGAGAGAAGCTTTGCAACTCAAGACAAAAATGTTCGGACGTTAGCAAAGTATATGAGTAGGATTGCGAGATAAAGAACAATCAATAATACACAAACTAAAAGCTAAAATCCAGCAACTAACTCTACCAATCGAAGGATCTACACAAAAGGAAAGGATTTGCAACTTTAAATGGTTATATTTGCATTACCCTTTCAGTGGTACAATGAGGGGTATTTATAAAGTTACATATGAAATGCTCTCCACTGGATGAAGAGATACACAACTTCATCTCCTAAACTAAAGCTTCATATCCTAGGCATCAATGTGTCATCACTAGCCTGTGGTGCATTTAATGTTCTTAAAAGGACACAACCACCATATACCCTATAGTGACAAGATAGAGACATTTGCTTATTGTAGAGGTCACATCAATTATTCGAACATAATTTTATCAATATGGGATCCTCCAAAGGGGCAGGTCATGAGTGTACTATAGATAGGAGCTCTGAACTTCAGCCGCTTCGGTTTGAGGGCTTCGATAGTCGACCTTCGCCACTTTGGAGATGGGCCTCAGCGAACTCGTGCGAGATATCACTCCACATAGGATGCCACGTAGGCTTCATATGGGAGCCTCGGTTGCATATCGACAGATTAATAGCAAATTAGCAAAGAAAACTTATTTTAACATTTTTAAAGAATGAATGTTAAATTACCAACTTAATTATCAAATGAAGTCTTGTGTTGGTAAAACTCTGTTATTAATCTGTAGGTAATAATTAAAAAAGTAAATTAAGAAATTCTGAAGTTGAAATCTCAAGTTGGCAAGATTGGTCTCATGAATCTGCTCCAGATAATGAACAAAATCTTTCGCCTTACCATGAGTGAGTGAATGGCTAGGAAAGGAAATGGGATCAATCGACGCATGAGCCAGCAAAATGTAAACCACTTGGAAAGGGTTGAAGCCAGTGCTCCAATGAATAAATTTTCAACAACTTTCCTATTATTATCTCCAATATATTTTTCTTCACGATCATTACACTAGCTCTACCAGAATATTCATATTCCTACGAGTTCAATGCTCTCGATGATATCAAACTTCGTCTCAATCTTTGGATATACAAAACAAGTGTTAGTTATCTTACGACTCCACCAAACATCTTCACATTTACAATACCCGAATCCTTAACTTCTAGTTTCTGATCATCAACTATAAAAACATTACGCTCATCATATGACATATAGTCCTTAAACCAATCTTTGTGCAACATAAATGAAAAAAAAAATCCACAATCTAAAAGCCAAAAGCTAGCCGGAATTTGATAATCAGCAACACATAAACAAAGTAAGTTTCAATATGATAATCACCATCAAACGTATTAACACTCTTAAACTTCTTTTTACTCTTGATTTTCATTTGAAGATGCTTTGCCAATTTCACATTTTCTTCTAATGTGTCACTTCTTATTGTAAGTATTATGCTCTAGACCTAATCAACTTGGGACATAAACACTTTAAATAAATAAATAAATAAATATATATATATATATATAATCGATGCATATTAATGGCAATATTTATTATTTAATTGAATTTATATTCTAATAAATTAAATAATAGAATCCGTAGATTCAAGTCTTGATGATTTGTTAATCACAAGGAGTTGTGATTGTGAAATACAAATTACATATGATTGAATCTTAAATCGTCTGTGGTCGAAGTAATAACGAGATACGGATATCGTTATTATGGATAGACCATCACGTGTGTCATTTTTACTTGTGAAGTAAGTATCTGATCTCATAAGCTAAAGTGTGATGACACTTGAATGAACACGTGGATGTTTTGTTATAAAACAAAACANTAATAACGATATACGGATATCATTATTACGGATAGATCATCTTGTGTGTCATTTTTACTTGTGAAGTAAGTATCTGATCTCATAAGCTAAAGTGTGATGACACTTGAATGAACACGTGGATGTTTTGTTATAAAACAAAACATTTGAGACCCACTGGGAGATTCCACATGGATAACTATTTGAGTGTTAGTGGTTAATCTCTAATGTTCGGTTGTGGAATTGGCTCTTTGACTTGAGATCATCATAGTGCCTTATATGAGGACGGTCGTACTTTGGTGGTGTTGGATGTTGCTCTGCTAAGGGTCGCTAATACAGTATATGTCGGGTATGTCCAGAATCATATGAAGGTTGTGAATGATCAATAGAGGATTTGTCACTCTTAGATAGTAAGAGATTATGATCTAAATTTTATCCAATTAAGTTGATAATGAAATCATTGGCCAAGGTGAACTCATAAGTCGAAAAAACGTTTTCGACTTATATTGACTTAACAGTAGGATAAAAGATATGATTGATAAACGAGATTGACACATATCCATATCTCATAATTGATCGGATCATATTGACGAAAGGATTATAGTTTCACGGTAAACGAACAAGTTTGGTTTTGTCACACTACATGACATTTCCCGTCACATGTATTGCTGATAATGAAATCATTGGCCATGGTGAACTCATAAGTCGAAAAAACGTTTTCGACTTATATTGACTTGACAGTAGGATAAAAGATATGATTGATAAACGAGATTGACACATATCCATATCTCATAATTGATCAGATCATATTTGCGAAATGATTATAATTTCATGGTAAATGAACAAGTTTGGTTTTGTCATACTACATGACATTTTTCGCCACATGTATTGCCCTGACACATTGCTAGATATCAATCTGGGACGACGAATGTGAATTAGTGAGAAATTAAAAGGGGTGTTTTAATTTATCGATTTTGATAAGATCAAAATAATAATTTACGTCGTTAGGTATCG
>CAIGRN010203970.1:0-20974 GCA_903798345.1 Fraxinus anomala | reverse complement strand
CTGTCGTTCTAGTTGTAGGCTGACAAAGTGACATCCTTTATTACGAACGTCCCATCAATCACTTCTAAAAGATTTTTAAATCTGTTATAGGGAACAATGTCGGCTTCAATGTGGACCAGGGTCAGCTTCGATTCAAGGGCCTCTTGCGGCTTGAAAGGACTTCTTCGATATTGAAGGACTTCGGTCGGACTTGTTTGAAAGACCTTTCTTAACTTCAACTTCGTCAACTCTTCTCCTTGACCTTCTTCGCTTTCCGACTGGTTTCTATCCACGTGGACTGAATGCTTACACAGCTATCCACGTGGCTGTCTGAGCTGGGCCTCAGAATTGAAGAAAGCGTGAGAGAAGCGAGTCGATGCGAAGTGTGAACTTTACATGGCTTCTTACTTTGTTGTTACCTAGTTGATTGTTACATGTGCTGCTTTTTGGGACGAACTGTAATACAAATCATCTAAAAGTAAAGATCATCTTGCTCTTGCTGATATATTTTTTTTTTTTTAGGAATTTATCTTTGACACGAAAGAAGGGAAAATGTTGAGCGAGTTCAATAAAGTTTTTTGATTGCATTTTTTTTTTAAAACAAATAATCGAATTTAGATCAAGTGGTGTATTCATGGGCCACAAGAATAGTTGTTGCGTGTTTGGTGAAATGTTGCCAAATTATTTTTTACTTCAAGAAATTACTTAATCAGTCCAATATGATAAATAATACAAAACTCATACTAAACCATGGTTGTACACGTTTTTCTTTTGTTTATACCTTATATAAATTTTTCCTCTGTTTGTCTATTGTTTAATTCAGGTCTCTTTTTTCTCAAACTTATTTTTAATCGTATATTTTCATAATAAAACATTTTATACGTAAAATAAAAAAAAAAATCTACTTTACAACCAAATATTTTTTAAAAATCATTATTTCAAAATTCATTTTTTAAAATGCCTTAAGTCATGTTTGGGTGAACTGAGGTTGGATGTTGTCCACATCGGAGGTTGGTGTCTTCTAAGACGGATTTGCCCTCAACAACTCCCAAAGCAGAGTTCTGGAAAAGGGGAACGACAACCATCTTTTTACCAACCGAGGGACTAAGACAAAAATAAAGTGTTTGTTATATTTTAAAATTTTATCTGATTATTTTGATTTTGCATATTAAATATGCCTCGAATGCCCCCATATCTCGACTTAGACATGCTTAATCCGTATTTACACAATTCGCTATTTTTTATTTATTGGTTAGCATTGGTTATGATTGATCGAACATCGACCAACACGTGTTAGATAACTCCAACACTTAAAACATGTGGTATATGATAAGTTTATCAATTATTGAAACCGTAATTTAATAGAAAATTAGTGTAATTACTCATTTATGCCATGAAAATACATGCTCATCAACTCCCCATTGAGCGTCTCCTTAAATTTTCACTAATTAAATAAAAATAACTTTTAGTAAAATAGAAGTTAGATAAATTAACAAAATGTTCCTATCAACAAATTTTATTCCAAAGTCCCAACTCTCGACCTATAATCATTACCAATTTAAAACTTTGGTAGGACGAATCAAATTGACTTGTATCGAAATTGGAATCGAACTGTTTTGTTCCTGTTCGATTCCATTTGTAGGAACAAATCAATGGTTTCCATTTGTAAAATACACATTAATACTCGATTTGGGTTAATTTTCAATCGAATCATATCACGTCCAACCAAGTGCAAAATTACTTGACCAAACAATAAAAATGTGTAGAAGAATATCCACCCCACCCCACCCCACAAAAGGATATTTTTGTCCATTCACCGACCCATTCCACGCAACCCCACCCACCCACGAACTTCGTTAAATCAAGGCCATATCTCGCACTCCACCTTGCCCGCTCCCTCACCTCACTCCCTCGCTCCCATTTCTCCATTTCCCCATTAAGCAATCTTCATCAAAATGGATCCAGTATCCACCTGGGGCAACACCCCTCTCGCCGCCGTGGATCCCGAGATCCACGATCTCATCGAGAAGGAGAAGCGCCGCCAATGCCGCGGCATCGAGCTGATCGCCTCCGAGAATTTCACTTCCTTCGCTGTCATTGAGGCTCTTGGCAGCGCTCTCACTAACAAGTACTCCGAGGGAATGCCCGGGAATCGATACTACGGAGGGAATGAATACATCGACGAGATCGAAAATCTCACCCGTTCCCGCGCTCTCCAGGCCTACCGCCTCGATCCCACAAAGTGGGGTGTCAATGTGCAGCCCTACAGTGGCTCTCCGGCAAATTTCGCCGCATACACGGCGGTGCTCAATCCTCATGACAGGATCATGGGTCTCGATTTGCCTTCTGGAGGGCATTTGACACATGGGTATTTTACCTCCGGTGGGAAGAAAATCAGTGCCACTTCTATTTACTTCGAGAGCTTGCCTTATAAGGTGGATTCGAAGACGGGGTACATTGATTACGATAGGTTGGAGGAAAAGGCCATGGATTTCAGGCCTAAATTGATTATCTGTGGAGGAAGTGCTTATCCCAGAGACTGGGATTACAAGAGGTTCAGGGAGATTGCGGATAAATGCGGTGCGCTTTTGCTTTGCGACATGGCTCACATTAGTGGGCTTGTTGCTGCTCAGGTATTCAAGATTTTTAATGGATTTGATTTGTTTACTTTTTATTGTTATTGACCTGAAAATTGTTATTAAATTGTCTTGGATTTGTTAGATCAGAATCTGTGCATTTGGATCTTAAGATATATAAATGGTATTTTAGCCTTTTCATCGTTGAGATTGTAGATAACAGTAACTTGCTTTTCAACATCAAAATCTTATCATATTGAGTTGGTTTAATTATATTTTTATGGTTTGATATGTATGATGGAACCTAGATTGCAGGTTTTCTTAATCAGGATTTTCATTTTTCATGCTTCATAGCGATCTCGTTTTGCATTTCCAAGCTGCTGAAATACATTTTGACGCTTACGAAAATTTAGATGTAGATTCAGAGAGCAGAAACAAGAATCGAAAAGAATGATATTTTTTGAAATTCTGATTTGGATTGATTCAAGTGTTGGATTTTCAAGTTCAGGAAGGGAACTCAGAATCCATTTGATCTTGTAAAAATAGTGCTCATTTGGGAAAAAAACATATATATATATAAATATTTCAATATTTATTTTCAGATTTTTAAATGGAAACCATAAGTTGCTAATTCCCTGGTGCAATTGTGTATCTTTACTTTGTTTTATGACTATCCCATTTCATCATAATGCCTTCAAATCTTCAGTTTATTTCAACATGCGTATACATAATACATTTGGTTAAAATTTGGTTTCTGCATTGTGATTCTCTATGCACAGGCTTTAAAGGTTCGAATAATGATAAAATCCTATGCAATTATTTGCTTTTATTTGACAATCTTGATCATGGTTTAATGTTCTTAGGAAGCGGCTGATCCATTTGAGTACTGTGACATTGTCACAACTACCACTCACAAGAGTCTGAGAGGTCCTAGGGCCGGCATGATCTTCTACAGGAAGGGTCCAAAGCCACCTAAGAAAGGCCAGCCGGAGGATGCAGTTTATGACTTCGAGGACAAGATCAACTTCGCTGTATTCCCGTCCCTCCAAGGTGGTCCCCACAATCACCAGATTGGTGCTCTTGCTGTAGCCCTGAAACAGGCAATGTTGCCTGGATTCAAGGCCTATGCTAAGCAAGTCAGGGCCAATGCAGTTTCCCTTGGCAATTATCTGATGAGCAAAGGATACAAGCTCGTCACTGGTGGAACTGAAAACCACTTGGTCCTGTGGGATCTTCGCCCTCTTGGATTGACTGGTAATTAAGTAGTTTATACAAGATAGCGTTTGTAGAGAGTTGATTTTCATGGAGACATTTATTTGGTGTCTTATTTCCAGGAAACAAGGTTGAGAAGCTATGTGATCTGTGCAACATCACTGTTAACAAGAATGCGGTTTTTGGTGACAGCAGTGCACTGGCACCTGGAGGAGTTCGCATTGGTAAGAGTTACTATGTATATAGTCGTGATTTCTTGAGGTAGAAAACATAATTTATTCAAGATTTTTAAAAACATCACTCAACTTGTTTTTTCAATAAATTATTGGTCGAAAGCTAAACTAATGAGGCTAGCAGTAGTAAATAAGGGTTATTTCGTTTCTTCTAGATCATTGTGGTAAGTTGGTATTACTTCAAAGTTACTTTGACATTGTAATGATTTTAGATGTACTCTCATATGTCAATATTATTCTTAGTTGAGTAGGAATATCTTGCTTGAATGTAATTATTGTGGGTGTAGTTCACTCAATATATGGAGCTCCCAATCGAATTACACATTCCTTGATATTTAGGAGCAACTTCTTCGCACGATCAAGTAACATGGTTTTCTCTGTGCAGGGGCTCCTGCTATGACATCGAGGGGTCTGGTCGAGAAAGACTTTGAGCAGATTGCTGAATTCCTCCACCGGGCCGTGTCCATCACCTTGAACATCCAGAAGGAGTATGGGAAGCTTTTGAAGGACTTCAACAAGGGCCTTGTGAACAACAAAGAGATTGAGGAACTCAAGGCAGATGTTGAGAAATTCTCATCATCCTTCGACATGCCGGGATTCAAGATGTCCGAGATGAAGTACCAGTGACTAAATCGGTCCAAGGATCATCACTTAATTTGATGTCACTTGGTAGTATTTTCTGGTGTTTTTTATGTCACTCATAATTTTTTTTCCACTGAAAGTGATCTAATGTCGATCTGAAGAAGATCATCAATTTGCATGTTTTCCATTGTTTTTGTTGTTCTAGAGTAGGAAGTATGCATCTGCTATTGAAAGTTATAGTATGTTCTGTGTTTGTGAAAGGCTGAAAATAATGCTCGAGCAATAATATTACTTTATGTTCTTTTTATCTTTTTTGTTTTACCAGATTCAGATCCCATTTTCAATAAGAAAGCTATTGAGACATTTATATTCATATTTTCCTGGCATTGGGTCCCAATGAAGGCGGTTGGGGGAAGAATATGACTGCCATGCTTATGCTAGTTTAACATGCTATTTGTTGAACATTAATGACAATTTTGAATTGAATGAATCATTCATTTAGAGTGTCGATTGATATTTGGTTGGGAAAAAATGCTCTAATGGAAGGTTACCACAAAAAGTGTTGACATCAACAATACTTGTGGTGCTGAAGATTAGAGAATGTATTGCTTTTTTATATCTCAACTTGTATCATTACTTAATCTGAAGGTGTTCCACGCGGAAGATTTGATCCTATCTGGGTAGTGCTTCCATGAGACGGTTGTTCGAAGATTGTAAATCTCTGGAAGAGTCGTTATTTGGTTCATTGGGACGACTTTGGAGCCGAGGGTTCGTGATTCCCGAATATTGTCGAGCATCCTTGAAAGTGCTTCCCAACTTAAAGAGTCGGTCATTCATTCAGTGAGCTATATTTGTTTTCTAGATTAAGAAGCAAATAATAATTTTTTTAACAAATTAATTTTTTCTTCAACTGTATGCTTACTTAAGAGGCACTTGGGCATCTATTCGAGCAGAGGATGTAGCTCTAATTCTTTGGCCAAACACCGTGCCTTAGTGTTTGGCAGAACGCCTTAGGAGGATTGAATTTTGCATATTCAATGATAAAAAGTGTGTTTTGTGGTTTCTGATGTTTTGTTAGTGCATGTGGTTTTCATACGAACAAGCTTTATTCAAATGGAATCTGGTGTGCTTAAGGGGCTGTTCTCTTTGTGTTTTGAGTTTTGAACTTATTTTGGGTTTTGTGTTTTGAGTGTCTATTTTGAGATTGTTGAAAATATGTTCTTTTTGACATTTTGAATACACCTAAAACGCGTTTTGAAAATTTAATTTGATTATAATTGAAAACATCCAAAACAAAAAATTTGTCTTTTTGGGTTTTCTTTGTCAATTTTTAACTAGTTTTCAAAAACGCGTTTTCGAAAATGGGAAATAAAACGTATTTTCAATATTTTGAAAAATCGAAAACAGAAAACGACTTGAAAATGATAAAGAGAACATGCCCTAAGTCTCTCGTAGCTTCCCAAGCCAAATAAAATCCGACTAGGAAATTGGGAGGTCAAAGTTCTGTCAAAGGAACAACTAAAATATGCTGCCATGGATGCATACGTCTATTGGTTACCTATATCAGGTAAACGGCAGCCCTCTTTGTGTATGTTCCTTTCTTTTTTTTGCTTGCTTTGGTTGTTTTTGTTATAATATTTTCTTTGTTACGGTTTTTATACCATGTTTACAGTACAACTTCCTTCTCCCACATCGTCCAAATTACAGGCATTGAAAAGCTTCCCGGAGCCTGTTGATAAAGAAAGCAAGAAACTGTGTCTAGAATCATAATGACTATCATTAATGATCATCTAGTAGTTGAAGCTGGATCTCAAAATCCTATCAGCGCATGTTCGTGATGTATTAGCCACTAAAAGGAACCGGGTATCGAAATTGATTGTAAGAGAATTGCTTTCGAAACGCCTTAGCCAGAAGTTGTGTATGGACCACACAATTGGCACCTGCTGCATCTTGCTCGAGGATTGTTAAGAGGAGAAATATAATATTTGGTCTTGCTCTATGGGAGTTCCATCTTCACAACTGGATAGGGTTGGATAAAACTCTCGAATCGAATCGGACTCGAATTGAACCAAACGATTTTTTAAGTTAAATATCTAAACGGGTATCTGAAAAGAGAATCGAAGAACCGAATAAGAATTGAATCTCCCTAATTTTTTTTAAGTTTTTTATCTTAAATATATCAAATTATTTTATTTTTTTAAAATTTGCTAGCTAATTAATCTAGTCCAAACCAAAAATATGATTTTACTATTTCTAATTTACATCCAAGCCCAACTTAATTAAATTGACCTAAATTTTACCAAAATCTCTTATTATAACGTAGTGTCGTTTCCACCGTTCTATTATTGTGAATTAGTCATATTCCTATTCCTGTGATTTTAACAGTTATATATATATATATATATAACTCAATAAAGAGATGTGTAAAAGATATCACGAGATTGAACTACGTTATTTTATAAGAGTTAAGATTGTACATGTCATGATCGAATTAATGTAGCGTTGTTGTAATATAAAAAAAAAATTATTTATTGTACGGAACTTCGGAACTGAATAGAATCGAACTGAACCTAATTGAATCGAATGGAATCGAACTCGAACGGTTCTATTATTAAATTTAGATCCGAAGGTTCTATTTACTAAATACTCAAAAATTTGAGTTCGGTTCAATTCTCTTTAGAACTGATATATATATATATATATATATATATATATATAACTCAATAAAGAGANTTTAGAACTGAATCGAATCGAACTAGGTTAAGAAACCCACTATTACTATAGCAGATCAGGCGTGTCCCAAAAATTCATAGCACAAGATTTTCAATCTTTGCTGTTTGTTCAAGTTTTGAAAATCCTATTGAAGAGGCAATTTATTCTAGTCTTTGCCTTTTTTTTTTTTTTTTTTACGGTAACTTAATTCGTGTCGACTCATAGAAGGAAGAATATAATATTAAAATGCCGACAATTATTTATTTCTTGATGATTAATGTTATCAAACTAAAGTTTTTACCCTCTCACGAAATTTGATCCAAAGTCTTGTATTAAGAATTGAGTTATATTTTCAGGACATGCCACAAGATCAAATTTGATTTACTGGATTGGACACGACAGTATACAATTTTTGTACGACTCTTTATGCATCTCATTTTAGTATAATTAATGTGACTTGAGTCCTTTTCAACTTCACCAATGGATAAGGTTATGAATCACGTTTGCTGTAAAAAGATGCAGCAGTAAAATGAAAAGTAACCCTGAAGCAAGAAAAAGAAAAAGACTACGAATTCGTTTGATTGGTTTAAATTTCATGAAAAATATCACGTCCGTAAAAGTTAATTTTTAGTTTGACTGTTTGATATGAAAGTAGAAATGTAGTTTAAATTTTAAGGTACAACAACTTTAAATTTGTTTTTTGCCAATTTCATGAAAAATATATATTCTTATAGGGTACTTGGATTTTTATTTTTCAACTTACATGAAATTGGAAAACATTTCCACATTTGCCAATCAAACGGATCCTAAAATTCTCTGGCATACACGATACAAAATCTTCTATTTCATATGAGATTTCTTGAAAACAAGAAATTCAATTTTGGTTTTGGTTTTTGTTTTTGTTTAGTATGCAGCATTTGATATTATTAAATAATTTGATGAACAAATCTTTATTTTTTATTTAATTGTGTTCCTGGAATCCACTAGTATCAAACATGTCGTCGATATTATCTTGTGGCGAAGGTGGGCTAGTTGGAATGTGACATTGGAAAGATGAAAGGTGATGACTAATGGGCCTTTGCATGTGAGTGGGGCCCTAACACACATGAAGTATCATTGTGGATTTTAATTATGGTTTCCAGTCCATGTGATAGGGTATGGGATGCCATTAACAAATAGACAAGAGATTAAATTAAATATTCGATTCAAATCAAAGTGCTATTGTGGATACAAAACTCCCATTCTCATTATTTCTTTGCCAATGTCAAAATTATTTGGTTAAACTTCTTTTTTTGTTCTTGAAATTTTGTCTACATAACGAAAGTCTTCGATTAACCAATTTTTGTAAAAGAAAAATGGAGACAAGACTCGGGTCGAGCTCTCAAATTTTAGACAAGCATTTCGCATATGTTTTTTTCTTTTTCTTTTTAAGTCTATTCAACTTTATCTTGTCTATCGAACCAAATATGTAGAGTAAATGATCAAGAATTGAGACTAATTAAGGGTTAGAATTCATAATAATTCAATAAAATAATCATTGAGCCTAAAGATTAGTTAGTACAGTGTAGATTCCCCCACCTAATAGAATGTTACATTGAAATCCCACCAAAATTTGTCCTCCAATAACTTCTCATCGAGTAGGAAAATGTCGAAGTTTATTATGAGTTTGAACTTTATTAAGTATATACATGTACTTGCTCTTGAGATGTGGACTTGATATGGTGGAGAATTATGAATGGATTTCTAACTTTTAATCAAAGATAAAAATTGTCAAAATCTCTACAAAATCGAAAGTGACTCTCGTGGATACACGCCTCATTTCAACTCTCTGAGCAAATATACAAATTCCCAAATAAAATTGTACACGTGAAATTGATTTATTGTTGTCATCGATTTAGACTGTTCTTGTTTTTAAGACGATTCTTGCCACTTTGCATTCCGTAAATCAGGTGGTAAAATTTGAGTGTACAAATGGCATTTCTGCTTAATAACATGTTGATCACAAATGCAATTTTGTCTAATTCTAATAATAAAAATGATGAAAAAATAAATAAATAAAACGAAAACAAAAACGAAAGAGAGTGTGGCTTACCTACCTAGTGTAGGGAGTCAGTTCTTTCACATTGGGACAAGTGACTGACTGTGAAATGACATTATTACCCTGAAAGGCTGTTAAAATTACTGCATGTGTGCGTAAAAGAAGTTTCGATAGGCTGCCGACAATTTGGCTGCATTCAATTGGGCAACTTTCGAGCTGTAGTTTTATATAGCCTTTTTCTCATCGAAAATGACAAATACGTAAGGATATCAATGGGAGGGTCGGGGAGGGTTCCTGCGAGGTAATTTCCCGTCCCCCGTATTCGTCTAGTTGCCCGTTTAAGGCAAGGTGGAGAGCAAAATCCTTGCCTCGTTTTACTACCTTTTTTTTCTCATTCATTAAAATGAGATAATAATATAATTTTTTATTTTTTATTTATTTTTAAAAGTTAAATTATTCAAACCTATTTAATAAATTAAAATTTTTATTATTTGTCATATATGTTTGATAATCTTAATTGTCATTTTTTTATTAAAATTAATAAAATTTCGTGAAATTTTCCATTTAAAATATTGAATTCTAAAAATAAATAAATAATAATAAATAAAAAATTAAACGGGATGGTAAACATGTTCGAATCTCTATTGTAGCACTATTTATAATAACTAACTTTTTTATAATAGTGAAAAATATTAAAACAAAACATAAATGATTGATTTTGTGGAGAGTCGAACTCAAAATTTCCGCTTACTTGTTAGGCTCTCCAACCAATTGAACCAATAGAATTGTTTTGAGAATAAATGAAATTATATATATATATATATATAATATGTACATTGATACAAAAAAAAATTAATACCGACGGATCCAGCACGGACAGCTGCTGGAGCTCGCTGGGTGTTGAATCCGCCACTGTCTATCCCTTATTTGATAGGTATTAAAATTTTAAATTTAATTTAAATCAGGGTCATGAATTATCTTTAATCAATAATTCATAAGATCCACTATTTTTCAATTATACATTTAATCAATTTTAATCATTTGACACAGTCTAGTTTGATAATATGTGAAAATGGTTTTTGAGTAATTTAAAATTGAATGCAAAATTGAGATTTAATGGACCGACTTTTTTGAATCCGCTGAAACTACTTTGCTCGATAGCTTCTCGAGTTAAAAGTATAAATTTTATTATTCTACAAATTTCAAGATAATACCATATTTTGCCCTTGGTGGCCTTTAAACTTAAAATATTACGTTTTGAATAATATTTTTCGAAGAATGTGCGATTAAAAAAAAGAGAAAAAATTTTGAATTTACATATAGAATATTTTATTTTGTTAATGTGTGATTAAAAATAAGTATAAAAAATAAATTAAAGTAAAATAAATTAATATAAAGGCCACCAAATAGGAGCTTTATAAGAGAAATAAATGCACAAAAGAAAACAAGAGAAGATGGAAGCCAACTCTAAAATTATTGTTAAGGACCCTTGCTAAACATAAAAAAAGTTGTTTAGCGTACTAAACAAACAATTTAAGAAATGATAGCTACTTTTATATTTAGAGCAAAATTAGAGGACCAAACCGAAGATTTTCTAAAAATGTCATAACTGAAATGGATAACATTTTCTTGGTTTGTGTTCATTGAAGTCCATGGATCAAAGAAAAAATAGTTAAAAAAAACCTTTTAAACTTTAAAACAAATAGATTAATAATTAGGGTACATAATAAAATAAATTTGACACTAGCCTTTTTCGCTTTATACACCAAGCTCTTGTTTGTCCCTTAATTCTTAAATTTATTTTCAACAACATATTTATGAAATTCGCAATTTTTATCAATTTTTCAGCTACGTAATTTCATCAACTTTTACCAACAATTATGTGAATAATTCTTGTACATTTCTTCATAAGACTTGTCGACTTGACAACCCAAGACGAGATATTTTTGATTTGTTTCGCTTTGTGTTGGCTAATAAGATTACTTTCTTTCGAGTGGATGGATTATTGTGGTTCATATTTGCTTATTTACATCAACTTGTCACATGCCCCACCCGTTAGATAAAAGGTAGCGATTTGCCCTTACTATTTGAACTCGTACACTTGCACGAATAAACCAATTTTTTTTCGATACCGTGTCGGTATGTTTGTATATGTCAGAGATTCATGTTTTGGGTGAGGCAAAAACCCAAAGTCAAAAAAGTGAATGGGTTGGTCCACACGGACATCTATGTATTTATATTCCTTACCTTAGAAGTTAAAACCGTGGGATTTTCTCTTATCCGACCATTTCACAAATTTAAATTTCCTTTTTATTTTATTTTCGAAAATTGTTTCCCTCAAATTTAGATTAGTAGGGTAACACTTCAACAATAAAATCCAAAAGAAATTGAATGAAGCGTCGATAGAACTTGTACCGTGCATATCTTATAGTACCATGACTAGTTAATGTTGATATATAACCTATCTCGACTGACTCGTAAGAACATGTCACGTGATTCCACAAATTTAATTTTTTTTAGCCTCTGTTTGTCTATCATTAATCTAAAATTCTGTTTGTTACAGTAAAATTTTTCATCACACATTCACTCAATAAAATATTCTACACACAAATCAATAAGGTTACTTTAAATTTCAACCATACATTCTCCAAAAAAATACTATTCAAAACTCAATTCTTCTCCCAATAATGGAAGACAAACAAATGCGTAGGAAATTGAAGTCAACATAGGCCCGACTATTCCCAAAAAAAAATTACGTTTTTGAGTTGAAATTTATTTATATTCAAAGAAACATATATATATATATTTTATATAATTGGTCATTTCGATTTCTTTTTTTTAAAAAAAATAAATTTCAAAGAGGTTATATTGTTAAAAATATTTATTTTATATACTTTGTCAACGTACGTGCAAAGTTACATACTTGCATTATCTAGAAAATTCGATAAGAAATAAAAAGAAAAAGAAAACAAAAATATAATCTCTCTCTCTCTCTCCTTGGAAATTAATTGGCTGGGACCATTTCACCCTCTCCACCAAACTTTCGAGTGTATATATAAAACAAGAAATTTAATTGAGTCTTTACCGACTTCTGTGGATGTTTCAACTCACAGAAGTTTTAACCTAATCTTTTTCACCAAACATGTATGAAAATTGATCAATCCATTGATTGATGGGAGGCTTGGGAGCCTTATTTATTTATAATTGTTCGTAATTATTTAAATTAATGTTATCTATCATTATAATGATGAAAACAGTGGTGATGTGTAAATAAATGAAATAATATGATATGACGATTCAAATTTCATGAGAGAAATGAAGATTGAACCGTTCTTATTTCATTATTCCACCTAAGTTGCAATGTTATCGATATTCTATTATCGTAATGATAAATAGTATTATTCTATTATTTATTACGACGAAATCTTATATTAAAGTTTCAAAAGTATAAAATAAATTCTAAAGAATTTATGTTATTTAAAAGGGATTTACTTTATATACTTTTCCAAGGCACATATAGATATGTCTATAGTTAGGTCCTACACAAAATTAATCCTTAATTTGTAGTCTAAGATGAAGAATAACAGTCTTTTTTACTTTTTTTTTTTTGTCTAAATAGTTATTTCTTACTTAAATTTTGATAAGTTGTCCTATTCTCCAATTCCTCTTGTCCGAATTGGTTGAGAATTTTTATTTTCATAGTAGAGGTCAATAGTTCTAGGATTGATACCTCCTTCTCCGCTACCCCTTCAAACTATATATATAAAAAAAGTTGTTTGTTCTACCCTATAAAAATAGCTCCACGATCAAAATGGTGGTCAACGCGACCAATTCACTGGACTCGATCCCGTCACCTTGATTTGAGGCTGAAGTAAGGAAATTCTCTTTTATGAATATACATCAACCGTTACTCCACAACTTGTGTAGGCTTTCTTCACATAAGCAACACAAGCCACGATATGCATGCTTCCCCTTTACTAGTTGACCGAGTTAAACAACTTGAGAGTATTGAAACTATACCTATATTTAAGATGTTATTGTTATTTTTATATATTTTAGTATTTTACAAATTATATACATTTATGACATTTTTAATATATTATATTAGATGATGTTGTAGATAAATAAAAAAAAGACATTAAAAATTTGTGAAAATTAGGACTAGACTCCCCAACATTCAGAAGTAAAGTTCAAGGTCATCAACATATTTAAATTTTTAAATATGAGCCCCACGGGATCGAAATCATCAATGTAGACGTTAAAATCATACGCGACTTTCAATTGAATTAAAGATAAATGTTGGGGGTTTTTGATAGTTTTGGCTTCCAATCTCTAGTCGTGTTAAAATCAGTGGTAATTTTAATGTTTACATTAATAATTTCAATCACTGGAGAACTAAAAATTCCACTTTGAAGATTTGAAATTCATAATCACACGCATAAAAGATTAAAGAACTCATTCCGAATTTAACCTATAAATTTTTAATTTTCCTGTTTATTTAAAAGGTGGACTACGCTATACTTAATTGCTGATATACTATACCTAAAAGAAGTCCTATTTTATTTATTTTTACAATTTTCCAAATAGCCCTAAATTTGTCACATTATCCATTAAAAAAAAAAAAAAAAAACCTCTCACACCCCCCATTGTAAGGAAGCTACCCACCCCCTTTCTCCTTTTGTCAATCACACTGCTGGCAAGACCTCAATTTAATATAGACTTTCATTTGGGTCCCAATAATATCAAAACTTTAATTTGGGTCCCAATACTTTAATTTGGGTCCCAAAATATTGGGACCCACCAACTTCTTCTCATGTGATCTTTATTTTTTCTTTCTGAAAATGATACTTACATATAACCAATTAGATCATCCAAAAATTAATTTCTCCCTATAAAGAAATATGGACCGACGACGTAGAGTCTGGTGAGACACTAGTTATACATGTATACAATTTTTTCTTTTTATCGAATAGTCATGCTTAAATCAAACAAATTGACTATTAAGTATTAAATTAATAGTGATTATATTAAATTGATATTTCACTCTTGTTAAAACTTTAGATAGAACAAATAAATTGTTTCGAACTTTTGAGACAAGTGAAATCTCCTTTGAAGATTGAGGGAAACTTTTGAAACAAAAAGATAGACGACTAAAAGTAGAGGGATTGCTCACGCAATTTCATATTTAGCAACTATGAACTTATAACGTCATTATCAATATTACTCTAATAATAAGAGTTCGTTTGGCAGAACTTTCATTTTTGCTTCTACTTTTTGCAAAAAAAATTATAATTAAGTTATTTTATGCCAACTTCCTTTTAGACCACTCTAATCTGATAAAGTATTTCAAGAAAATATATAGTATTGACACTTCAATTGGAGTGACCAAAATTTTATGTTTTAAAGTGTTCATATAGTGCAGGTCTAAATTGACTTTATTGGCATGCTTACGGGCACATGTTTGAAAGTATGTAGCTTAGATGATCTTAAAGATTAAATAAGGGGATATTTCTCAATAAAAATTGACAAATCATTTTTTTATAAATTAGTTAGAAGTTTTACCTATCATCTAATTGAAAGTCTAAGCTATTCAAAAAAATGACATTTATTAATTTATAAACATTTTTTTATCAACAATCTCTCTCAAGCATAGATCATATTAATATATTTTTTATTTTTATCTAAAATCTAGGGCGTGAAGTTTTCATAAATTTGCGACGATAAGAAATTTTAATATCATATCAAACTATTGTGTACGAAAACAACTAGATACATCATTTAACATATTAAACTTTTAGACGAACTTGTCGATATATCTTATATTTCAAATACATTAGAGAGATGATGTATTCTACTTCGTAAATGTTTGGCTAAATTACAGCCAATTGCAAGATATGGAAAAAAGTTAGATGTGATATGGAAAAACAATAGAAAATTTGGAAATAAAAAATAATTACTTATTGCCCATGAAATTAATTACTTATGATTCAGAACGTGACGTCGGTTAATTTTATATTCAACATTCAACAACTTCCAAGAAAATAATATGTGACAAAACGAACTTTTTAATCTTTCTGAAATTTAGGATCTGCAATAAATTCTGTAACAAGAATAATTCAGTTTTCTATTGGTCCACGAACTGCCACACAATTTAAAACTAAGTAATTAAATTAAATTAAATACAATACATTTTTTTTGGAAGACCAAAAAGAAATCAAGATTTTATTACCAGCCATGTGAATTTTCCTAAACTTCCCCAGTGGCAACCTGGATCAATTTGCAACATGTTATTAATTTTTTTTGGGGTTTAATTAATTTGCAGTACTGTTAGTTTAATTGCAAAAAAGAATTAGGTTTTGTTAATATCGAAGATCAAATTGAATTAGTATATACGCTTTCGTTTTCGGCATGCAATGCTAAAAGGTAACTATTTTAGATGCATTTTATTGACGATATGTACGTGTGTTGCAAGGAAAAAAAAAAATATTTTTGAGCACAACTAAACATTCTTGACGAATATATATTATAACAATTCATCGACAGACAAAGCAAGGAGCAATTGGTCAAATTCATGAACGCTCCTACGAGGAAACATTTATAATACTAGAACTATTTTTAAAATATTTCAAATATTTTGTTCCCTTTTCTGAATATATTCTTCCTTCTTCTTCACCCGAAAATACAAAACCTAAAATAATGAATTTTTAGTTTTATATTTACAATCATTCTTCTAGACATCAAATTATGTAAAATATTAATAAACCATTAATATTATCTTAAAAATACAAGCGAATGTTTCAAAATCATCTCAATATAACATAACATACTAATACTCTTATACGTCTCATTTAGTTACGGTGAGTACTCCTAATTAGGGGTTATTTGACAAAGTTTATGATAAAAATTGATATATGTATGGTTAAAAAATTGAAAAAATTTGTGAATCCTATCAAATATATTGTTAATTTTGATACCATATTTTTAACAAATTTTTAAAACTATTCCAGGCAATGATTGCGATGAAAACAAAAACAACCAATAACCCCTGTATATTGAGTACGGTTTTGAGGGCAGTAAGATCAAGACCACAGCGCAGGGTGGAGACTAGTGTCCGCGCAGCGCAGAGACTAGTGTCCGCTTTGCACAGCGCGGAGATCAAATCCTTTTTATCTGCAAATGGGTAATATACTCAATATATAAGAGGAAACGTGTTTATTGGAAAGAATGAGTATATCTGTTGGAGAATAATTGCTAACTTCCAACATACACAACTTTTCAACACATACACGAAAATCAGAATTCCCTTTCGAAGCGGCTAACAATTTGCATAACAATAATAAACAAATAAATAAATAATGAAAAAATATTTAACAACTTTTCAGTTCAACTATATAACTTTGTTAATTTGTTTTGATATTATTGAAAACTGAGATCATTCTATATACATTTCTATTGCTAAATAATAAAATACATGTACAAACTTACCGCTAACATTACCTTCAAATACTCAAAAGACTGGTAGTAATAAAAAGAGTACACGGTGTCCATCTTAGTTTGAAGAAGAGGTGTTCTCATTTGCGCCTCACATGGCGGTGAGATCACACTGAAATACTAGCTGTCAACTTCAATGCAAATAGACAACAAAGTTTCAAAGATGACCCTACCCCTACCCCTACACCCCCATCTTCCATCTGTAAGCGAAACCGAGTTAAATACACTAGGAAAGGAAAGTGGTCTCCAACCAACACACCCCCATCTTCCATCGGTAAGCAAAATGAACTTTACTATAAATTACTAATTCTTCACTGAAATTTAAAAAATTAATCGTCACTCATCTAAATTTGAATAAAATTATTCATACATCACCCATATAATTTTTTTAGGATGGAAAAATTCTACATAGAACTGATGTAATTAAAAAAATAATAGCGTATACAAAAAATATACGTGCGCACGACGAAAATTACATCTGGGATCGCATGGTATTGTCCACTATGATCATATGGGCAATTTATGTTCACCATTGTTCTCTCCTCATAAATAAAAATAAATAAATGATAAATTTCAGTAACAGAAATTGTCCATGCGATCGTAGTGGACAACACCATACGATCGCATGGGCAATTTTTTAAGGCCACATCATTTTTTTGTTCAAATTGTAATTTTTTTTTTAATTCATCGATGCTACATAGAATTTTCCATCCGTCACGTTGATTTTTGTTCACATGGATAGTTGAAAATGATATAGGTGATGGATGAGTAATTTTAATCAAATTTAAATGAGCAACGAGTAATTTTTTAAATTTCGAAGAACAAAGAAGTAATTTAAAACAAAGTTTAGTGAGTCGTGAGTAAATTTTAAATTTCAACGAACAAGTAGTCATCTCAATCACCATTGATTAAATTAACTCCCATCCCCACACCCCCTCTATTTCCTTTATAATCCATTCATCTACACAATTCCAAGGTAAGGGTCAGCAAAAGAATACCCACACAAGCCCTCGAATTCAATACTCTGATCTAAGATATCCCAAAAAAGTATATCTTTTTCTCCAAAAAAAAATAATCTTGATAATGCAGTACCATACAATGGTGTCTTCTCCACCGGACACGAGCAAAACAACAAAGCTAGAACGCTATAACAGCTACATCCGCCGTGTAAACAGCACAAAACTACTTCAAGCTTCATCAAAACTCCTCTTCCGTGTAACCCTTTTAGTGGCCCTTGTTTTGATCTTGTTTTTCACTCTTAATTATCCCCCAATTTCGGAAAATCCTCATCATATTCACTCCAAGAATAATTTGTTCTCCTCCGCCTTTTATGGAAGCGGCGCCGCCTGGGAAAAACAAGTCCGTCACTCCGCCACCCCTCACCGCCCTAATGGGTTCTCTGTTTTGGTCACTGGGGCTGCTGGATTTGTCGGCACGCATTGTTCCTTGGCGTTGAAGAAACGCGGTGATGGTGTTTTGGGTTTGGATAATTTTAATTCTTACTATGATCCATCGTTGAAAATGGCGAGAGAAAAGTTACTTGGGAAGCATCAAATCTTTGTAGTCCACGGAGATATTAACGATGCCGAACTGTTAAATAAGCTCTTCGACATTGTCCCATTCAGCCATATTCTTCACATGGCGGCGCAAGCTGGGGTGCGTTATGCTATGCAGAATCCACTTTCATATGTTAATTCAAACGTGGCTGGATTTGTGAATTTGCTTGAGGTTGCAAAATCGGCTGACCCACAACCCGCCATTGTTTGGGCTTCTTCAAGCTCAGTTTATGGGTTAAACACACAAGTCCCATTTTCAGAGGGTCACCGGACTGACCAGCCGGCGAGCTTATACGCCGCCACAAAAAAAGCCGGCGAAGAAATTGCTCATACTTATAATCATATCTACGGTTTGTCCCTTACTGGGTTGAGATTTTTCACTGTTTATGGACCATGGGGAAGGCCAGATATGGCTTACTTCTTCTTCACCAAGGATATACTCCAAGGCAAGCCGATTAACGTGTATGTTACACAAGACGGCAAAGAGGTGGCGCGTGATTTCACCTACATCGACGATATAGTAAAAGGGTGTGTCGGTGCACTCGACACTGCAGAGAAGAGCACCGGCAGAGGCGGAAAGAAGCGTGCGCCGGCGCAGCTGAGGGTGTACAATCTAGGCAACACTGCCCCCGTGACGGTGAACAAATTGGTCGGCATCTTAGAAAGTTTGCTTAATGTGAAGGCAAAAAAGCATATGATCAAGATGCCACGAAACGGTGACGTTCCATACACACACGCTAACGTGAGCCTGGCGTACAGGGACTTCGGGTACAAGCCCAACACGGATTTGGCTACAGGATTGCGAAAATTCGCCAAGTGGTACACTAGTTATTATGGGATTGAATCAAGGGTAAAAAAGGTAATGCGATCAGATGATTAAAAGCACATGTCTCCATCATCACATCACATGGGAGTCGAGGGGTATGTAATTATGTTGAATTTTCCTTTTTTATTTTATTTTTATTTTCAAAATATTTTCCCACTTTTTTTTTTCTTTTTAAATTGTCTGTATTTGAACCAATTGATGTTGATGTTGATGTTGATGTTGATGTTGATGTAGTACAGGCATAAAATTTTACACAGAATTAAGCAAAATTGTAATAAAAGAAGAAAAGGGGCAATTGTAGATCCGTTGATATGAAATTGTAATAAATATGTCTGTCTTATTGTACAGATCAAGCTGTAATTTGTTTGGTATTACAACGAGGACATCAATCAAGATTCTTCTTCTATGTTTCTTGATTTCTAAGTTTTATTCATTAAATTTATGTTTTTATTTGGAAAATGTGGGGTGATGTGGGGTAATTAATTTTGCCTTTCGAGAATTATGCGGTACTTTCGAAGATGCCTTCTATGATTGAGTATTATTAATCACATCTTTTCTTTAATTTATCGTCCTCTAACACCACCGAAAAGTAATTACTTTATGGGCTTTAGTTATGTATTTGTATTATACGATCAATACAGTACCTTACTACTCGAGTAGAGAGTAACACTTGTGTGATTATTGTACAAATTTCTGCATTAGAAAATGAACAATTTTATTTTGGTTACATGCATAATAAATTTGATGAGAATGGTAAAAGAAGAAAACAACATAATTCTCATGTCTATAGATGTTGGTTAACATTGAAATTGACATGAGAATATGTTTGATAGCCCTTATTTTTCGTGGAAAATAATTTCCATTTTTCATAATTTATGGTTATTTGATGGAAAAATTTGCCATGGAAAACAATTTCCACCCAACCCCCCACACGTGCATCAATTCCACCAAATTAAGGAAACCATTTTCTGAACATTTAGGTGGGAAAATGGTTTCAGGTCTGCTAAATTTTTTTATTTTTTTGACAATTGAAACAAATTTTATAACCAATTGTTAAAAAAAAAAAATTCATTTTAATGAACAATTTTCATGTAAAACAAAATAAAGCGAATACTAAACTTTGATGAAAAAATAATTTCTTTGAATTTTTTTTGTTTACTTTTTGGCAATGGAAACAAAATTTATAACCAATTGTGGAAAAAATTATCACTTTAATGGAGAATTTTCATGTAAAACAAAGCAAAACGAACACAAAAAGATTTAAAATTTTAAAAATTTTCTGGTGAAAAATTATACCAATTAAACACACTTAATTAAGAATTCCTTGAAAAATAAGTTCTAGACAATTATTTTTTCTGAAATTCATTTTCTTTCCACCCATTTCCACAATTGCAATCAAACATACCCTAAATGTTTGCTAAAACCTATAAACTTAGAAGCTTTATCGACTTGCTCACCTACAAAGACTCTAATATAGAATTAGAGAGAATTATGCAAAAAAGTTCATAAAATTTTGGCTTTTATTGTTGATAACGAGTTAAAACACTTTTCACGTATATGACATGTTCTTCACTTGTAATTTTCTAATATATGCATGAGCTGAATATCTCAAGGATGTGGTTTGGAACTCGAACCTTTTATGCAAAGTAGTTAAACAACTCTTAGATAGCAATATGTCATGTAAAATCCTCTTTTGTCACCTTTTATAAACTTTTCATGTGCTAACGCGACCTTCCACCTCAATCTGGATACAACAAAAACTATATCCC
>CAIGRN010203969.1:0-25585 GCA_903798345.1 Fraxinus anomala | reverse complement strand
AAGAATTCTCTTTCTTCATCATCAGGCGAGCGCCCTCCAAGTCCTCTAAGTTTACCACCCTACAAGACTTTCTATGAATCTCTCCCAATACGTGTAGTAGCTCCCCCTCCAAAACATTTCCCACTTGGTTGTTCAATTTTTAATGAATTATAAGTAGACAAAAGTTATCAAATAAGTGCTTTTGTGAAACTATGAAGGTCAAGACCTAGCTTAAGTTGGAAGAGTGAAACCTTATCACGTTATTGGCTTAGGCTTAAACTTCCTTTTGTGAGTGTAACAAGGAGGGGGGGGGGGGGGGGGGTTTACCACTTCAGAGGCACGGACTATGTCTCTCGCCCATGTATTTAGCAATCTTCAAGTGGCAGATATTTTCACTAAGGGTCTCATGCAGCAACGACATAATTTTGTTATGAACGAATTGATGCTAATTGATAAACCCGCATCAATTTGAAGGGGGGGGAGAGGGGGGGGGGGGGGGGGGCAATAGAAGAGAGTGAAGTGTGAAGATTACAAGTACTTGAAACTTTTAACATGTCGTGTTTGCTTCAAACCTTTCTTGAAGTAGCTTATAATCATTAGTAAATGGGGTCCCAAAATCCATAGCCATAATATGGAATTGGCTTCTTCTCTTTCAATTGCAACAATTACAATGTCTAGAATAGATTGTAGTTATAATTGACTACTACCTAAATGAATTAATGGACTAGCAAGGGATTAATTATGTAAGCCTATATAAGGAATTAATTTAAATGATAAATCTTTAGAACAAAGTTATGATATTTTATTTTCTTTTGAATTTTTTTTTTGAAATTTTCATTTTTTTTTCTCAATTTCAATTTTTAAGCCCTTCTCTCCGCTTGACAAGCTAACTATTATTGAACGTTAATGGCCAACTTGATATGTGTATTCTAAATGGACAAAGTCCCTACGGACCTTTTCCAACTCAAAAAGATAGAAGAGCCACCTTTTACACTATAATAGATAGAAGATAACGACAAAACATATTTTTTTAAGCGAGAGATTTACATGTAAATAATTAACTAAGAACTTAGATTTTCATACGACAAATAATATTTGTTGAGGATAGATTACTTCAATCTTTATCAAGAAACCAAATCCAATCCAATCACAACTTTATAGCAAGAAATCTATTGGTTTCCACAAACGTTATTCGAGGTTTAGTAATTTTCTTATGATTGTAGTAGTAAAATTTAAATCAAGTGTTTGTCGACGAAAAACTGACATCAACAATATTTAAATCTAATATCTTAAGCGATGATGTACATGTAATAGATTTTATAGTGGAAACCAAATGTGCAATATTTTTTTTGCGCATGATACAGTAGCACTAACATATATGCTCCTTAGTGCTCAATTTGCACAAAAAAATAAAAATAAATTAAATTCTATACGTGTTTAATACGTGTGCGTGTGAGGTTTTAGGGTGGCTAAAAAGTCAGTTGTAACCTATCAAATTATGCAATTGTCTCTCTATGTGTCTTGGTTGGGACTTTGTGTCGGGAAATTGATCCTTAGGTATGGGACATTCTTGTCATGGAGGTAGGGTACATATTAGATTATGTTTAGTTACATGGTCCTTAAATTCCAACCCTACTAGTGGGCCTTTGTGGGTGAGGGTGATAATTGGATTGAGATACGAGAAGTTTACTTTGGGTTCATGGAATAGTGTTAAAGAAGAAAACAAATTAAAACTTTCCCATTTGTGAGGTAAAATGAGACATCAATGACGTGCATGTTTGATAAAATATTGGACAACACTGTGCTATTTGATGATCACCTGCGTTCTTGTCGTGTGTTGCTCTTTTCCAACTCAACTTCTAAGACCTAGCTACAATATGGATTATATAAATAAAATATTTAACGTTTTGGACTACTTTGGTTAACAAAATTGATTTTCTAAAATGGAACCCCTTGTCAAGTATCAAAGCACTCGAAGGTCTTAGAGTTCAAATTCTGTTGTGGCCCATTGAATTAAAACATGCACGGGTAAAGCTTTTATGGGAAAATATTATCCCCGCCTATGTCTTTGAGGAGTTCAACACAATATTTAAATGATATATACATTAAGAGACAAAATAATGAACAAAATTCAGTTCCGTAGTGCCGTCAAGTCCTATCCAAACATCTCTATTGAAAAGTTAAAATTGAAACATGTACTATTAAAAAAAAATACAAAATTATGAATTGTCGGCTCTCAACAAACTTTATTCTTGGACCAAAAGTTCTTAGTGATATATCCTAATCTTTGTCCCTCTTCCTTGTCCAGATTCAACCCCTTAATCTTAGTGGAAATAATTTTGTTTCACCTTTTTCATGTAAAAAAGTGTGAGATTTTTGAAACTTTTGGAATAGTTAAGATTTGGTCTAAAATATGGTTACCTTTGTCTTTTAAGTTGAGTGTTTACTTGATACATTTTCAACCCATAGACGTACTTGTTTGTCTGTGTACGAAAGTTCCAACCCACTTTATATAATAAATGGTGTGTGCGCGCTATGTGTTTGTTATGGAGTTTGGTGGTGCGCGTGCTGCAAAAATAAGGGAGGATGTGATGATAACGTGAGTGTGGTAGTCACCATAAGATTGTTGATAATGCATATGTTGAATTGTATTAAGTATCGGCTCAAATTGTAAAGCAAAACTTAACTTCGTAAAATTGAACACATATATGCCATCACATGACGACTTATGTCGTAGGGAGATTGTGAAATTGTCTTGTTTTAAAAAAATGGGAATCAACTTGCTATTCGAGTAGGTTGGGAATAAATGTTACAATTTTCTCTTAAATTATTTAAGCACGTTGAAGTATGACCCCCTATTTACTAGTTAGTTACTACGGAAAATAAAAAGTACATAAAGTTTCGGAGGAAGACATCTTGAGAATCATATTCTATCTAGGACTTTTCAATTCTTAGTTTATACATGAAGTCTAACAAAAGTTGATATGAATCTAAGTCAAAATCAAAAATTAAGTTTAACCACATATTTCATCAATTTTTATTAAAATCTACTAAAATCTTATTTTTAGCCATACCAAACAAGGACTAAGTATAACGTAAAGTTCTAAAACTTTCTTACTACATGCATACTTTCCATCTTTTAATCCTTTTTTACTTTACTATCATGTACATACTGGCCAGAGATACTTATATGATTGAGTGATTAGGTGAACTTAAAGTAACTTTAAAGCTAAGGGTAAAATTTGTGATGAATACATAGGGAGTAGATTAATTAACATCTAAAGTTATGGAATGATCTTTGTATATTGCAACAATCTTTCTTCAATTAGAAACAAAAAAATTATATTATAATCTAGTTTATATTGAAATTAGAAAGATTTTCCATGGGAATCATTGTATTTTTGAACTTGAACTTGGCTATGTATTCTCATGTTTTCCGAATGTCATATCTTCGTTTGGATACAATTTATGACTTAATTTATAATTTAATCAAAATCAAATATTTATTTCAATCACATCATAACTACTCTTTTCTGTTTATAAACCATTTGTAAAATTTGCAAATGGAGACTTATTCACTCTTCTCGGTATTTTCTATTTATAAACCATTTGTAAATTTTTCAAATGGAGACTTATTCACTCTTCTCGGTATGTACGTCGCGTCTCATTTTTTAATAATTTGGTATGTTTTTTTCCTAGGTCTTCTCTCAAATAGTTATGGATTTTTGGTACGAAGATAGAAAATAACATTGAAAAAAAAAATTAAATTTTAATTTATTATGCATATAATCTTCCACTCTTATCTGTATACAAAACATAATCTTCCACTCTTATCTGTATACAAAATTATAGTTAAATACATGTGCGAATACTTATTTATACGTGTGTGATTACGTTTAGATTCAGCTGTCACGCCTGATTGGCTGATTCCTAATGTGTTATATATATATAATTATTAATTTTGAAAAATATTTTGATAAATATTTTTGAGCATGCGAACCTGTCAACTTCTGAAAAGATTGAAATATATAAATTCTCAATATCATGCTAAAGTGACATAATGATTGACACAATGATTAACATAATACCACGTGACGTTTTATTATTGAACTATTTAAAATACACTCATATTTTTATCAAATCACAAATTGCCACTCTCTCTTATGTCAAACAATGTGTCAGAATTTTTTATGTTAATGTGGCATTTTCCAATTCTAAATTTATTTAAGTACACTTTTAGATAATATAATTTAATATAATTTGAGAGGGGGAAAAAAATCTAGGGATAATTGCAGCAAATGTCTCAAATCTTTTCATTTTTTGCGCATTTTACTCTAACATTTGTTTTGTGTCAGCAGAGGTCTCAAACCTTTTAAAAATATGCACCGGAGGTCCAAATGAATGGATGGAAAACCCATCCATTTGACTGTTAGTTGACCAGAAAAGTTAATTTTGACCAAATTGAGTGAGGGCAAAATGATAACTTCACATATTTTAATCTAAAAAAATTAAAAAGAAAAAGAAAAGAAATGCCACTATTCATCTCCCTTTTCACCCTAGCTGACACGCCTGATTGGCTGATTCCTATATATATATATATATATATATATATATATATATATATATATATTAATTTTGAAAAATTATTTGATAAATTTTGAGCATGCGAACCTGTCAACTTCTGAAAAGATTGAAATATATAAATTCTCAAGATCGTGCTACAGTGACATAATGATTGACATAATACCACGTGACGTTTATTATTGGACTATGTAAAATACACTCACATTTTTATCAAGTCACAAGTTGCCACTCTCTTATGTCAAACAGTCTGTCAGAATTTTTTATGTTAATGTGGCATTTTCCAATTCTAAATTTATTTAAGTACTCTTTTAGATAATATAATTTAATATAATTTGAGAGGGGAAAAACATCTAGGGATAATTGCAGCAAATGTCTCAAATCTTTTCATTTTTTGCACATTTTACCCTAACATTTGTTTTGTGCCAGCAGAGGTCTCAAACCTTTTAAAAATATGCACCGGAGGTCCAAATGGATGGATGGATGGAAAACCCATCCATTTGACTGTTAGTTGACCAGAAAAGTTAATTTTGACCAGATTGAGTGAGGGCAAAATGGTAACTTCACATATTTTAATCTAAAAAAATTAAAAAGAAAAAGAAAAGAAATGCCACTATTCATCTCCCTTTTCACCCACCCCCACCCCACCCCACCCCACCCCACCCAAAAATCAGAAACGCATCCACCTTCCACCACCATTTCTATCGCGCCCCTGCCTCCATTTCTCGCCGCTCTCCGTCTCCTTTTTTGCCTGCAAGTTATTCTTCTCCTCCATATTCCCGCTCCGTTTCACCTCCACCGTCCTTTACCACCTCCACACCCCGTCCCTCTCCTTCAATCTCCCATCCCTAATTTGCAATCCTAATTCAAATTCACAACTCTAACAATAGATCTATGTTTCTCCCCAACAATACTCTCCGCCTGAAAGAAAGCTGGTCGGTTGAAACTCTCTACGTGAAATTAACTGTCGACGTGAAACCGTCATCATCCCTAATATGCAATCCAAAAAACCCACCAAAGTTTCTCCCCAAATTCAAATTCACAACCCCAACAATACATAATAGGCTTCGATAATCTATGAAAGCACAAAAACCAACTATAATTACATAAACCAAATATTCAAGATCCATGAGAAATCTGGATTGTGGAGGACCTATTTTGCCAGTTACCTCCTTAGACACACCCTCAATTGCTTGACTTTCCTTGGACTCAACTGCAAGAAGTAGGTTTAGGTTAAGGGTTTTACGGTGGTGGTTGTGGTGGTGGTTTTTCAGACATGGCGGGATTAAGGGAAGTGGGTTTTGGTTAAGAGTTTTACGGTGGTGGTTGCCGACGTGGATGTTGTGGTGGGGACCGCAGTGCCGGCACGGTGGAAGGTGGGGGTGGATTTCCGTTCGGATGAACTGCTTTTTCCCCATTGGCTGCTTTTTGATTTTTATTTTTTTTATTTTTTAATTATAAATGTACTATTTTATCCCTCCCTAAGTTGGTCAACATCAGTCAAGCTCCACTTTTCTGGTCAACTAACGGTCAAATGGATGGGTTTCTATCCATTTGGACCTCCGGTGCATATTTTTAAAAGGTTTGGGACCTCCGCTGGCACAAAATAAAAGTTAGGGTAAAGTGCGCAAAAAATGAAAAGGTTTGTGACCTTTGTTGCAATTATCCCAAAAATCTATCATACGATTTTCTATTTTCCTTATTATTTATCGAACATGTCGTTAACTTTTATCTTCTCGTTTGAATATCTCCAACGTAGCTTTTTCGTGTTATTTACAAAACATGTTGTTAACTTTTATCTTCTTGTATGCATATCTCCAACGTAACTTTTTTGTATTATTTACAAAATATGTCGTTAACTTTTATCTCCACGTATATATATCTCCAACATAGCCTTGTCTGATCACTTGAGACCACCTATAAAACAAAATGAGCTCTAATAATTGATGTCATGTATTGAAGAATCTAAGTTTATTATTATGTCTCTTAACTAGTTTTCTAAGATAATATGGAAATGACTGTGCCAACCAGCTCTGTCCACCAAATTTTATTTTTTATTGATTTTAGCATCAAAATAATTTCTTATTGAATAAAATTCTGATTTGATTTTTTTTCCTTTTATTTAATGGAAATCTTAGAACAGTTTGATCCATTTTTCAAAAGAAAATGGTTAATTCTTTATGAACAAATTGTCAAAGAACTAAAAGTATCAATTTAATTAATTCAATTAAAAGTAACTGTCAGAAAACAACAGCTGCTTATTTTTTATTAGATTTTTCATGGAACTTTGTGTTCAAAATGTGTATCATCACTAAATAGAAAGCTATTCACAGTCTAAGAGAAGAATAATGAAACTAAGAAAATGTCCATCATCTGCACCACTCACCAGATGGAACAGGCTAGTGCTATACACCTTTTGAGTAAAAATAAATGATGTCAAAACTTGAAAAAATGGGACCATAAAATTAAAATGAATAAACATGTTAACATCTCGATCTGTTCAAATCATGTTATCTCTCATTTATAAAAATTACGTACCTGTTACACATTTGATAAAAATATGTCTGCATACACTGACAAAAAGAAAGTTGTAAGTAGAATTTAAGTAAACAAGATGTCCATCTTTAACAATTTAAGATTTTTAGAAGAAATGATTTAATGTGAAATCACTTATCAGAAGATAAAAAAATCTTGAAAACGCGTCTCCTTACCACTCGATTAACAGTAACTACCTGATTTAGAGGGTGTTTGATAGTGATTAAAATTAGATTTTTAGTAGATTGTGATAGAAATTTTTGAAATGTGTGATTGAAAAGTTGTGGGACCCATAAAAGATATGGTTAATATTGATTGTTTGACTTTGACTTAAACTAAAATCAGATTTTAATTCTGACCAAACAGGGGCTTAAATGGAAATGTATAGAGAAATTTTCTGTTCATGAAAAAGAAAAATGATGATTTTCTGAAATGAAAAATGGAAGAAGAAGAAAGAATGAGCGTAGCCAGGAAATGGGTTTCGTGTTATTGTCTGAAGAAAGATCTCAAAAATGACCATCATCTTCTACTCATTATGCCTACAATAATTGTTTTTTGTTGCCTTCACCCGCATGCCCCCACTCCACTCCACTCCACTCCATCCCACCCCATCCCACCCCACCCTACCCCCTTCATGTATACTCTTCCTACATATACACACACTTCTGTAACAGTAATGGCACCTCAACTTCTGTCATTTTATTCCTGCAGCTAAACACAAAGAAATACTAACATTTTATTCTGTCTCTTTGGAATTCGAACGTTAATATTTGCATCTTTCATCAATGGCTGTTTCTGGGTTCGAAGGATTTGAGAAGAGGCTCGAGCTAAACTTTTCCGGTGATGATCCGGCAATCGGAATAGGTTTCCGTCAGCTGGACTTTCAGTCTCTTGAGAAAGTATTGCATGCAGTCCAGTGCACAGTAGTTTCAGCACTTGGAAATCAGTATTTTGATTCTTATGTATTATCAGAATCAAGCCTGTTTGTGTACCCTACAAAGATCATAATCAAAACGTGTGGGACCACCCAATTGTTAAAATCCATCCCTCCATTGCTGCATCATGCTGCTACAATGGACCTTAAAATCTGTGCATGCAGATACACTAGAGGAAATTTCATTTTCCCTGAAGAGCAACCTTACCCACATACAAGTTTTGAAGAGGAAATTGTTTATTTGGAGGAGAACTTGCCTGAAAATCTTTGCTGTAGAAAAGCTTCTGTGATGCCTTCAAAGTTATCTTCTCATTCATGGCATGTATTCTCAGCTTGTGATCAATCTCAAATGATGACGCAGAAGAGCCCATATGATGATCAGCTCTATACTGTGGAAGTTTGCATGACTGGGCTGGATAGGGTTCTGGCCCAGAAGTTTTTCCGACGTCCAAATGACGGTAATGTTGAATTATCTCATCTAAATTTAGACACGTGCACACTTTTCATAATCGAGTAGCATAGAGACTTGAGATCCGGTTCTTTGCTTTACTGTACTAAAGTATCTTGTCTAAAAACTTAAGTTAATAGAGAATGAGACACATTTATTCAATTAGATTTTATCTTCAACAGGTCAAACCGGAGACTCCGCCGGAAAAGAGATGACGGAATCAGCGGGCATATGTGACATCAACCCTAATGCACTTATATGTGACTTTGCATTTGATCCGTGTGGATATTCTATGAATGGCATTGATGGTGATCGTTATTCGACAATCCACATTACGCCAGAGGATGGATTTAGTTATGCAAGTTTTGAGTGTGTGGCCTCTATGTACGACGATATTGTGGAGGTGTTGAACAAGGCAGTGCAAGTTTTCCGGCCGGCAACAGTGACAGTGGCAACCACATGCACCAGCCATGAAGTGTGGATGGAAGTGGCAAAGGCAATCAAACCACTTGGAATGAAGTTCCGAAGTTGCACCGTGGATGACTTTCCGGCTACCGGGAGTGTTGCTTTCCAAGTGTTCACGTGTCGAAGGAAATAAGCCGGCAGTGGTGGTGGTGCAATGGTTGGGGTAGGCTGCTGCTGCTGCTGGTGGTAGACATGCCAAGAGGTTAAAAAGAGCAAAAAGTGGGAGACTAGGGGGATTGTAGAGTTTAGTTGAAATTCTTTTTTTTTTCCCTTTTTCTTTGGAAATATGGATATTATGCATGCTAATTTCATTACATTGGATGGTCAATTATTATAACATTTTGGGGTGGGAGGTTATGGAGATGGTGCGGGTTCGTCATGATATTGCACCCCATTTAAATTTTACACGCCTAAATTTTGAGAGTGCAATATCTTAGTTGGGATTAAAGTGCTCATATGTTGAGCTTAGATGGACTTTACACCATTTTTTCTTCATGTTTTTAATTCGCTACATTTCATTCGTACACATTTTTTTTTTTAAGTAGACACTTTTAGTCTTCATTATTTACTTTCCCGTTTTAGCTTCAAGAGAGGATGCAATGAAGTGTTCTCTATACTTTCTAGTCCCCCATACAGTACAATTCATCATAGTTCTTTTGGAAATTTGATTTCCATTCATTAGAAGGTGCTTCCTCCAAGAAATTTTTTGTTACATACGCTACAATGTTATATTTAAATTAAAAAAAAAAAAAAAACTATTAGGGATATGGATAAAAGAGGCACCTACTACAATCTAGCAGCATTCTTGACTGGACGTGCTACTTTCACCTACTTTCACTAGTGATGTATCGAACAGCATGACGGTAAACGCAAAACCATACCGGTATTGGACGGGAGATGATCATTGGGCAAAGCCAAAGTCATTACCACATTGCTCAAAGCACCATGGCAATACGAACCTTCAAAGATGCACAACATATCCCATGCCAAAATATATGCACCTCGTTCTCTGACCTTTTTATACTTCACTGTGCTACAAAAATTTTCGAAACAGAATCTGTCATACTAAAAATAGATCGATAACTTTTTGTCTATCAGGTTCTGCAAAATATTGCACTTCTCCAGGATCTCGCTTAGTTTGTCAGCTTCTTTGGTAGCTTTGGTGAGGAACCCTAGTGGGGTTCTGTCATTTACTTCATTCGTGACGTCGTCACTTGTCGTCACTACTCCATTCTGGCTTTCATTCTGTTCATCCTCCACCAAGACAATTTCATTGTTAGAAGTCTGAACATCACGTCTGTCAGAATACATGGGCGACCAAGGTTGGAAAGCCATGTGTTCAGCAGGAATCAGACCAGAATCGAGAGGGTAGCAGCCAACTTCGACCATTTCATCCAGTGATGGAGAAACATAGAAAGGTGTCAACATGTTATAGTCAAGCTCTGATTTATCCAGAACTACAGAAGGGGTAGAATAGTCATTCTGCGGCAAGATATACGTCGAAGAAAATTCCCCACTAGTCAAATTCATCAACCGCCAATTGAATACCCGTCGAAAAATTCTAACCCAACTTGGGATTATGTAGTAGGTTGAATGATGGAGCTCAAGCCGGGCACATTTTTGAAGAACTGCACTTGCCTCTTTTCTTGCTAACGACGCTCCCAACAACTTACTAGTCTCCGTAAAATAGTTAACTAAGCAATTTTCAAGGAGTAATTTCTGGTTTCCAATATCAACACCCATATTTGAACCCTTGTATAACCAAGAAATGTCATGCTCAAATGTTGGAAGTTTAGACTCATTTAACACGGACAAAAGTGCTTCAGTTCTTTGAGCTGAGCTCCATCCTATGCTCGGCAAGTACCAAACAGAAGCTTTGTACTCATCAGTAGACTTCTCCAGCAAACTGATTTCAGGACAAGGCCAACCAGTAGGATTTGCTCTGGCTGCAGCAGCCACTTCCCCCATGGATTGATCCAAGGCATCATTGAAAGCCGTAATACATTGGTTTGGACCAACACTGTGAGCACTAACCTCGTCAAAAACCTTCAACGCCGAACTCAAGTGGGTTAGAACCAATTCACGTGTCTCTGTGCAGTGGATAACAGGTTGTGGCGGTGATTCACTTGCCAACCATTGCAGTCCCTCTCTTAACTTTTCGTCGCTGAAAAACCCATCAAACTGTTCCGTTGGCTGGTTTCTGAGAAAAGAAATGTAAAATGTACCCATCCGTGATTTGTCAATATTATTGAGCCCTAATTTTTCAGATATAACACAAGGATCGAAATCACCCTTGTCTGTACCACTTAAGATTAGAAAGGGCAATTGAGAACCAGAAGGCAATGACATGAGGAGGTCATGAAGCCGATCCTTTTGGAGATCCATTGGGATGCATTCTGACAGAAGGAAGATAACTGCAGTGGCACCTTTTACAGTGTCATCCAAATTCTCATAATGGACACTCTTAACAACTGACAAACAACATGTCAGATTGATGTCAGATTGGCTAGGAACCCATTTTTTCCAAATAGCCAGACCAGGAGACGAAATAAGCAAATCATCATTCTCATTCCTCATGGGCACAAGTTTAGAATGCAACCATGAACCTGCAGCAGTCTGCAGAGCTTCATTCCTTTCCGAAGTGATGTCCAGATGGAGGCTGTCATCCTGAGTACATAAAACAATCTTCCAGCAAATGCATTTGGCATCCGAATTTCTTTCAACAAGTCTAGCTGCAACGTCTGAAGGGTTCAGCATTGACCATGATTTTTCTAGAATTTCATGTCTTCTACTCATGACACGATGAATGTTGAACTCGCCAACAGTGTCTGATTGCTTCAGAAGAGAAGAAAACAGATTATGAAGCCTAAGTAGAATAAGTAAAGAATAAGGACATATTAAAGAACCTGAAATTTAATTGCTCAATAATCAACTATAAAAGTGATGCAAGTGGAAAGTTAAATGAACTTGCAAACTGTTAGATACTTAATTTTACATCTTTCTGTCTGCTCATGTACACGGTAAAGACAAAATTTTCATTACAATTGTTTTAGTTCACAAGAAGTTGATCAAATTACCTGCACTAAAAAACAATGTGGAAACAATTCCAATCTCAATGAGTTAACCTCTGCCCAATTTAAGTCACTCATGCAGAGTATATAACAAAATGGTGGTTCAAATTGGCCATAAAGGTGTGACAGTTAACATGATTTTCTAATAGATCTAATCATAGCACTTCAAGATGGGTAATTGGAAACTTAATAAAAATTCAATACTACCAATATTGCGATGGGCCTCTTAAAAACTCAAAAGAACTTGGGCTCATTGAGTTCTACACCCAGATGAAACATTTAGCCCCTGCTTGGTAGAAATTAAAATCAAAATTTTAATCCAAGTCAATATCAACAACTAATTTTAACCACACATTCTATGGAACCCACAACTTTTCAACCACACATTTCATCATCTTCTATCAAAATCTACAAAAAATTTGATTTTAATCCCCAGGGGCTTAATTAGCATTAGACATCCTAACCATTTTGCAAGTTTAACATCTGGTAGATAGCAATATATAACAACCTACCGCACGTGTATTATTTGAATGCCTGCGCTTTACTTGTTAGATGATAAAGATATCAAGCAAGAAAAATTCAATATCTTCATTCACTGCATGCTAATTTAATGCTTTATTGTATAAAAACAGGTTCAAGCCTACAACTAAAATCTTAATAAAACAGCTTGCATCTTCACCACTCTCACTGGTAAACTATGCAAATATCAAGTGAGGAAAATAGCTCCTAAAGAATACTTACAACTTCATAGCGCCAAATTGCTGGACCCATCGAGAGTGAACTCAGTGCAGCACATGAAGCTAACTGTTTTTGCTCTCGCAATTCTCTTTTCTGTGATGCACAACGCTTCCATCTCCTGACCAAAAAAATAGTGAGATAATAATGTGGAATAAAAGAATCACTAAGAATGACAGGCTAAAAAATAGTGATCACAACCTTAATATAAGTTTAAGTTTTGCCTGAGCAATTTCTTCATCGTAGTAACTTGTTCCCACTTCATCAGCTTTATCTTCTTCCACAATACATGTCTGTTCTTCATCTTCTAAGTCTTCAATGAACACAGGCTGTGGTACTGGATTTTTCACATTAGAATCAATTGGCAGAATGGGCAATCTGACTTCTGCTCTTTCTGGCGTGATTTGTGATGGTGTGAATTCTGAGTCATACTTAGTCACTTTGTTAAAAGAGTTTCTGAAAAGCTGGTTATACATCGGAGTCCCTCCACTTTCAACCCTGATTTCATCTGATTTAGGAGAGCTCTTGGAGAAATCCCATACCAAAGGATTAGCTGGAGCCACCCGAACCTCATCTCCACTCTTTCGTTTGATCGGGATCCTTAAATCAACTGATGTTTCAAACATTGGCTTCAGTGTGGCATCTTTTGGGGATGAGATGGTTCCATAGTCATGCATCTCCTCATCTATGGCCTGGGTACTTTCAGGCGTGATGGCTTGAACAGGAGTAGGTTCCGGCTCATGACCCTTTTTTGCTTTCTCAGAGGCAAATGACTCAGCTAGACAAGGAGATGAGACATCAGTTACTATCATCTTTGACTTTTTCTGATGAACAAGTTTTGACCGCTTGACAGGATAGTCATTCTCAACATTAGGAAATGAAATTTCTTTCACCATATAAGGTTCTTCAAACTTTTTTATTGAGAATCCATAATACTCCAGAAAGTTCTCTCTGTCTTCTTCCTGATTTAAATAGAAGAGCACAGAAAACTGAATATAAAACCTTTTGATGACTTGAAAGAACAGTAATTGATCTTAAACATTTACCTCCATCCCAAGCCACTTAGCCATATGAGAGACAGGAATTCCTTGGTTACTCTGCAGACCACTGTGCAAAGAAGCAAGAGCCTGGGCACGTAACTGTTCAACACACAAATTAATACAATTTCTGTATGCATAGTATTGGGATGACGGATCAAGTAGGACAGCTAGAGAGAGAATTCGTGGAGAAGTTTAGAATGATAATGACTATTGGGTCATTGAGCTCCTTTTTTATCAAAGAAAACTATCTTTCGATAAATTGCTCTTTGCATGAGCATAAGGATGAAAAAGTTTAGAGTAAATTCCTTCAAGGGGTCCACCAACCTTTTGTAAGTGTGGCAGCCATGTCCCCGAACTTCCATTTCATGGCTGCCACACTTATGAAAGGTTTGGGACCCCTTGAAGGAATTTATCCTAAATATATTATCAAATTTGCCTCCACCTGGTGTGGTTCTGCCCTTGTTTCCGACAGTTTATCCCCCAAAACACCCACGATGTTAAAAGAGGGAGAAACTTGTATAATACCAACAGACTTGTCATGGACATATCACAATTAATGGTGAAGATAACTTAATGGATACACTATCATGTGTGATTGGAGACTTAATTGCCAATATGATTTCTAACACAAACAACAAGAAGAAGCAAAAGCCATACCTTCGAAAAATGAGCATGCATTAAGCATGCTTGTAAATAGCTAGCTTTTCGAGCAAGCCTAAAGAAGGCAATAAAATTGCTTGTTCTACAGGCTCTGCAATTAAGTGATGAAACTATGATTAACAGATGATTAATACAAAAGAAAAATAGAGGAGGAAACTTTCATGCAAATCTAAGAATTCACAACCTGGCTACATCACGGGCAAATAACACCTCTGGAGTTTGCCGCATTTCTGGTGTCATCTTGGCCAGATCAAGTGACAGCTCTGCAGGTTCAACCTGACATGATTTTCTTATTTTCGCAGAGAACATGGGAATGAGAGTTGAGGAATCATGTCCAATCATAGAAGACTTACTTTATATCCTGGATGCTTGTCGAGCTTGAGGAGTGCATAATAACCTCTAAATTCTCTTTCTGATGCTACATGTATTCCTTTCTTTCTGTGATCATCGTACAACTGGAATAATTCAACCGATGTTTTGTTCATCTGCTCAATATTTAGGTGAGCATCAAATCCCTCAGAGAATCCCTCTCCTTTGGTGTATTCGCATAACTCATGCATGGCTATTATATGAAGTCTTATCTGTGACAAGGATATATTAGCAAGAGTAATTAGTCTTCTGAAATTGCCTATAAATAATCAATGTATATCATCAAACACAAAAACAGTTTTTGTTTAGAGGATTATTTTACAGAGAAGAAAATTACAAAAAGCAAGATGATACAATACTCTTAAATAAAAGGATTATATTCATATATATGAAAAAAATAATGATAGAAATAAGAAGTAAAAAATAAAAGTTCCCATTTTCTTCATCCAATGTAAGAGTGGAGAGACTAGATACTGAATAAATGGATAGTTATACATTAATTATCATCCAATCTCGTGAGCTTTTGTAACACAGCTACTATGATGGCATTTAAAAAAATTATTTCTGTTTAGAGAGGACAAGCAGAAAGAAAACAGACCATCTGCTCCAGCATCCTGATGGCTTCTAGGTTAAAAATATGTTGCATCCTCAGGTCCATACGGATTGCCCTCATCCTATCCCACAAGAAGTTATACAAGCCAAGAAAACTATCATCGTAAGGCTGATCCAGCAAATCCAGAAGATAACCCATCGTCTTTTGCAGGATTGGCATTGGTCGTATTAGAACTGCTTCCCTCTCTGCTGTCCTAGTGTACTGAAGTATCATACGCATTTATTCATCAGCTTGCTCTATGTGATAATGAAATAGTTTCTTTTCTACTTTATCATTATTTGTCATGAGAAATATGCAGATTCCAAATATTTACCTTTTTAATGGCGAGAAATTTGCTAGTTTGATTTCTATCGCCTTCGAAGCGTTCGTAATGGTCGAGATCTCCTTTTCTTTCTCGTTCTGATCTCTCAGACTCTAAAGCATGACAACAAGACGAAACGTCAACTCTTGCTACGAAACGCCAGAACTTCATAAACAAAATGCAAAGTTACTCTTAGGAAAGAGAAGAAAAATTCTTGACTTTCCTCACAAACTTCTCTGGGCACTGGATTGTTGAGTGAGCAGGAAGTGGAAGTCAATACTTAAGCCCGTGATTAAGTGACAGAAAATAGTTCCTATGAAACGTCAACTCTTGACATGAAACACCAGAACTCCATAAACAAAATGCAAAGTTACTCTAGGAAAGAGAGGAAAAGTTCTTGACTTTCCACACTTTACAACGTTCTTTGGGCACCGGGTTGTTGAGTGAGCAGGAAGTGGAGGTCAATATTTAAACCCTTGATTAAATGACAGAAAATAATTCCTATGCATTCAATTGATGCATTCAATCATGACCAAATGCATCACATGCAAATGATAGAAATCTTCGTTTTCTATGATGTCAAGAACAATTTTTATGGCATCAAAAACTTGGTATAAGGCAGTTGGAGCCATGATAATTATACCTTGCTTAAGTGGCATGAAAAAGGCTCTGGAATATATTATTCTGTTCTATCCTTGTTTGAAACTATGAAACAAATATCATTAAGACATATGATAAAAAATAGAGAATTTGTATAACCATTGTGTCTTAGAAATGCAAAGAGAAAGACCCTATTTATAGAGTGGGTTAAAAATAACCGTTAAAGGAAACAATCTACACTATCACTCTCTTATAGAATTAATCAAAGGGCTGACTAAGAGCGTATTTGGCTAAGCTTAAAAGGAGTCAAGTTACTATAAGTAACTTTTTGTCTCCTGACATGTTTGGATAACTTACAATCAAACCCCCGCTTGGTTTAGCTAAAAATCAAATTTTTAGTAGATTTTGATAAAAGTGATTAAATGAGTGGCTAAAAAGTTAATAAAAGATGTAGATCCCATGAAATGTGGGGTAGAAAATGAGTTTGAGAAAAAAAAAAAGTTCTAGAAATGGGGTCAAACAAGGACCAAGTAAAAAAAAAAGTTACTTCATTAGAAAGTAACCATACTGTCAAAATAAGTATTTTACTTATTTTCAACTTTGACCCGTAGAAAAATTTGTTCATTTGAAATTTACAACATTCTCTAAATATCCTAAATCAAGAAACAAATTGAAAACCTAAATTTCTAGGCTTCGAAAAATTCTATACTACTTGTATATATCCTAAGGAAATAAATACAAGAAAAGGAACTGGAGAACAAGGCAAGTCAAATTTATAACGAAACCATAACAAGGGAACTTTGTGATGTTATAGTAAGCTAGTTTTGCAGGCTGCGTGAATCTCAATTTTACACATGGCACAAATGCGGGAAACAAATTGATGATATTAAATTTGGCCGAGATAACTTTGATGTGAGAGGCTGATGACCACAATACTGGAGCTTAACCATTGTCTGTACAAGCTTAAATTGTGAAGAATGATTAAATGACGTACCAGGACACATATCTGGACATGATCCAATTATAATGCTGGATGGTGTCGGGCCTTCATTATCGCAGATAACATTGCTATCCGTTGTAGGATCCTCAGTATATTTCCTTTTTTCCGGCATAGATTGATTCTGTCTTATTACAGGAACGTTCGGGTTTGAAGTTGTAGAGTCGCTCTGGCTAAGTTCATCCTTAAAGCGGGCTAAACGTTTTGCTTTGGCTTGCAGTTCTCTGCAAACAATGGGATCAATAAAGGACAGAAACATGATAAACTGGAATTTTATCATGATAATTAATGCAGTTACTAAATTATAAATCAGTGCAATACACATAGCCCTTGTTTGGGCTCCATTAAAATCAAAATTTGGGGAAAAATGTATTTTGGAATAGTTATTTTTTGAAAAATGTGTGGTTAAAAAAGAAGGAAAAGTTTTGGATTTACGTGTAATATTAATTTATTGGAGAATGGGTGGTTGAAAATATGAGAGAGAAAAATGCATTTTTTTTAGAATAGAGCCCAAACAAGGGCATAATGTCCTACCGCTCAATTTCATCTGCAGAATCGGGATCCCGTCGAAAACCTTGGTCAGGAGAAGATGAGGAAGGTATCCTGGATCTTTTGGCAACTGGAAAGTGCTTTGGCTTGCTTGCAACAACTTCAGGATTATCATATTCTCCAGGTGTTGAAGACTGCCCCTTACTTGGAAAATCTTGACCTCTTTGAGGACTATTATTTGCCCACAATTTGGGTGGAGATGTAGATGTAGTAGGACTAACAAAGAAATGAGGAGACAAACTTAGCAAAAGAAATGAAACTTTAGTCCAGTTTCGTATAATGTAAAGAACAAACTTCCTTTTCAGTGTTAAATAGTGAATATAGAATTCCAGACACCCCAGCTTTGATTAGAACAAATATGTCAGTTCCTGGACCCACCAGGGCATTGTGCTTGTTACGCAAAAGACAATTTTAATCAACGTTCCTTCGAAAGGGAAGTCAAAAAGAAGTGCTCAAGTGGATGTCATTCAGTAGCAATTATAAAAAAGATTATATTATTCCCAAGCCAAAAGACAGTATTCTCTCATTCTATCCAAGACAATCAACTAATGAACTTACAAGAAATTAAGATGAGTTTGATAAGACAAATCACACTGCACGGTGTATAAAAACTGAAAAGTGTTCCTTCAAAAGGGACAGTCAAAAAGAAATGCTCAGGTGGGAGTCATTCAGTGGAAATTATAAAAAGATTATATTATTCCCAAGCCAAAAAGACAGTATTCTCCTATTCTCCGCAATCCAAGATAATCAACTAATGAACTTAGAAGCAATTAAGACGAGTTTGATAAGGCAAATCACACTGCATGGTGTATTATTTGAAGTGTTCTAAACAGCTCAACAAAATGTTCAACTATTGCTGAAACTTAAAAGGGAAATAAGTCCAACAAAAAAACCCACACTAACCCAAATCCAGTCTACGAACAAAGCATTATTGATTTGAGTTTTATGAATTTGAGAAATTATGTTTTTTGTAGGAAACTTGAAATTATGAATTTATTTCTTTATTAATCAACATTAAGCCCCTGTTTGGTGGTAATTAAAATTAGATTTTTAATAAATTTTGATAAAAGTTGATAAAATATGTGATTGAAAAGTTGTGACTCTCGTGAAATATATGGTTACAATTAATTGTTGACTTGATTTAGATTAAAATCTAGATTTTAATCCCTATCAAACAGGGCTAAATAAAACAATATTAAAAATAAAAAAAGGCCGTGTTATGCCTATGCTTGTAAGGCTTGAGGCTTGAACTCTATGCTTTATGCCTTTTAGAATCTTTCCCAATGGCCAAGTACCAAGAGTAACATAAGGATGCCGTAAGTAACATCAGTCAGTAGTTGACCTTCCTCTCATTTAGGCTGACCTTCATTTTTTAAGAGTTTGTTTCAGGTATTCAATTTGAGGGACACAACGCCATACACTTTCTTCTCTTTTTCTTCTTTTTTGACTTGTGGAAAGAAAAGACTTCTTCAAATTTCAGTCATTTTCCTTGAGTTCTGAATCAGGGCACGTGATTTGAAAGTCTAAACTGCAGTTGCGAAGGTGATGTTGGTTGCTCAGTAGACAAGGAAAGGGAACAATTAAGCCCATACCACAGGCCCAGAAACAGTTTTCTAACAAGCTTGGAAATATTATTTGGCCAATTAAAAACCAACTTAATATACTACAAATTTAACATGTGGATTTCTTTTGATCTCTTATCCCTTTTTTTCCATTTGGGGCATGGATTTACTTTGGTTTTTCATTGCTTGGAAAGCGAGAAGATCCTCAGTTACTGTTCAAGCATTATAAAGAGAATTTTTGCCTGAGAACCTATAGGGAAAGATTAATATTCCCCGCCACCCAAAAAACAAATCATACAGGCACAAATTTATTAAAATCAAGCCTCAGCATAACTTAGTTGACAAGAGAACTAAAGGTTTCAAAAAGTTAGAAGTTCACTTGTACCTTTTTTGGCCATCCAGAGAAAAAACAGAATTCTCCAATGGAACTCCATTCGTAGATGGAAGTGAAGGGGGCCTCGTTCTTTTTGGGAGATGAACATCTGCATGCTTGGCTTGAAACTTCCTTCCAGATTCTAAAGTATTTACCAATGGCAAGACTGAGGGGACACCTTTTTGAGCCACTTCATTGGTGAAATTGCTAGATGACATTGTTTGATATCCCCTCGTTGAAGAAGAGAAGGGATGGCTACAAAAAAATTACAGCATCATTATGTAAATATCTAAGCATCAGATACATGAATACAGATAAACGGGCCAATTTAAGGCTGTCAAATCCTTGCTGTCCTACAAATATAATGATATTACCTTGAAATCCTGTTTCCAGTTCCAAAATTCACTCCACCCACCAGCCTGTGAAAAATGTAAGGTATTATCCATGCCACAACCAAACAAATCCAAACTAGAGAATAACAGGAAGTCTGATGAGTCAAATTACAGTTGGAGTACCAGGATTCCAGGTCAACAACAATGAGAAAAGGCAAAAATAATGGAGAACGGGACTGAGTGCGACACAAGATTGTATTTTAGTATCTTGAAGATACTAAAATGAGAACCCGCGAATAAGAATGTGTGTGTGGAGAGAGAGAGAGACTCAACACTGAAATCCAGAAACTATAGTGATGGTTGTAGAGTAATGTGTAGAAAATGGTGAGTACTAGCAAATAGGGAGCAGACAGGTAGCATTATTTATGTATTTCTAAAAGGTAACTTGAGCAATCAAACTCAAGATTTAGAGCTGTTATTATTGGTACAAGTGTCCAAAATTCTGTGTATATTCAGAGAATGTGGGAGAAAGTGCCAAGACTAAACTTACTGCTGAGCTTCACCAGAGGGAGAATATTGGTCTTGTGCATATAGATTATTCTGGAAAACCAAAGGAGGTGATCGTGCTTGCTGAGGAACCAAGTAGCTCTTACTATTAGAAGGTAAATCTGAACGACTGCCAAAATAGAGCAAAAATAATTAGAGAACAAAAAGGTTACAGTTCAAAATATGTAAGAGAAGACCATTTAATAAAGAATGCACCAATAAAATTCAATATACAACACATCATAACTTAAAAATTGACAGAACTAAATATTTCCCAGAGACTTATAAATAAGTCATCATATATTTAGCTACAGCCATAACCTGTTGGGTTAAAAATCGATGGGTATATTCCACATGAGGACCCCAAAGTTTGGAATCAGTCGCACTTCCATCACCAACTTTTTTCTTGGCATGCCACTCCTCAACCTTCATTTTAATTAAACTTTAGTCCTTATTCACGATTTCCGTCAAATAGAGGCGTTAAATGACTTAAATCCATACCTGCCAGTGCAATACCTACCCCCCCCCCCCAGCTGAAGAATCTTATAATAAATAATAAATTACTGCAATCGAGTAAGAACTTGTGTATATACTTACAAATAGTTAGTTCGTTCATACATGGAATCATAGACTGAAGAATACATCTGCAATAATATTTTTATACTTGAGAAGAAGTTCAGTCGATACAACAATTAGACTGATAACCAATTAAATTTATATACTTTCTCTGGTACTCAGAAAAGGGCTCAGCGTGAATATATAAGTTAAGAACAGAAGTTCTAATAATCTTGGAGCAATCAACAGAACTTTTCACTTCAAAGACATAATAAAGTATGCAGTCGTTAGTAGGGGTACTTTACCACAGCTTTGTGCAAAAGCTTCCAACATTCTCATTTCAGCAAGGGCAAATAGCAAAGAAATTATTATGTGAGTTGGCTTCATAGACAAAAACAAACAACTTTTAACAGCCAAACAAGTTGTACTAGGAAGGTAAAACTTACATCTTTAATGGGAGTATTTCTAATGCTAAAGCCTATCAAGCCATTAACAATAACACTCCCATAGCATTCATATGAATGAACTGGACATGATTTTTGAATAAGAACAAGAAGATAGCACAGTTTATTACCTCTGAATTCCAGCAGAAGGGCGATAAGAACCCATAGTTGTGTAGCTTCTGTCAATGGCCAAATGCTGTCCCTCCGGAGCATCAAGATCACTATATTCAACTAAATTTCTACAACCAATGCCAAAGAGTAAAAGTAAACTTTCGAAACTTCAATCCTGAATACACATCCAATCTTGGAAATACAGCATCCCTCTTTTTCTCTCTTTTTTAAACAACCCAAAGGTTATTTATTTCGCAATCAAAAATCACACATACACACAAAAACACACGCATATATACAAATCTTGGAAATACAGCATCAAGAAATATACGTTTCTCAATCAAGAAATATTTAAAGCATACATATATCTTACCTGGGGGTTCTTGGAAAAGTAGGGATGGGAGCAGGGGGCGAAGTGAAATTGCTAAGAGGGTTTTGAGGATTTGGTTGCGTAGTTGGACCTAAGTTCTTCCCAAATGCCTGGAATGCCATTAAGTTACATATATGAACACGCGCTGATGGTGTGATTGTGTGTAATCTACGACAGTAAAGATCAAATCTTTCAGCGATTTAGGATTTCGGAACTGATGAAGGAGAAGCTGATTATCAGTCACGGAAATTCGAAGTTTAGAGCACTGCGTGAAACGACGCCGTATTTACAGAAATTGAATTGATTTGTATGGTTTTATTTTCCAGAATCACTAAATGCGACTTTCTTATAACGATACAGTGCTGAGATGCGATTTTTGTTCAAATCGGAAAAGCATAGCATTTAAAGTTGATCCAAGGCAAGCTTACCAATCGTGCTTGCTGCTGGCACCCAATAACTGTGTTGTTAAAAAGCAATATTAACGAGCCCTTGAACCCATTTTTACGGATTAAAAGATTTTGAAATAATGATTTTTTTTTTAATATATGTTTAAAAAATAGAGAAGAATTTTATGTTTATATGTAATTATTTTATTTAGATAATATATTGTTGAAAATGAATTTTGAGAAAATGACACTCGAACAAGGGCTAAATATTATAAAATCGGATTAAACTGGATCAAAAACTAGTCCGAAATCCGGATATGTTACTATTAGAAACTTTTTGGTAAGAAATCGACGGTTCAATAGGAAACTGGTCGACAATACATTATTTAGCAGGGTGGGTTGATGGAATAGATTTTAGCTTCAAGAAAAGGGAAAAATATTGATTTTATGATTTTTCGAGTCTTTTTTGAACCTGAATGGACATTATTATCTACATATTTCATAAAACACTTTATATATATATATAAATAAATCATTTATAAATTATGGAGGCTTTATTTTCTCTCTGCGTGTATAAATATTGTCCCAGTGTCATGTTTTCAAAACAATGTAAAAAATAAATAGAGGTTGTGAATTTTAAGTCTATATTTGATAGAGATTAAAATCTTATTTTTGGTAGATTTTGATAAATATTGATGAAACTCGTGGTTCATAAATCTATGGATTCCATAAAACGTATGATTAAAATTAATTATTGACTTTGACTCAGATTAAAATATAAATTTTAATTTTTACCAAACCAAAAAGAATGTATGCTTAATGAAGTTCGGTCAACTTATAATTTCCAATTTTGTATCATCACTCAATGCATCTATACGTGTTCCGAGCCTTGGAATAACTTAGATTAAATCGATTTCAATTCGACTTTGATTTTATTCAAAGAAGTCGCAATTGAAATTAAGGTACTCCAAACTTGAAATGATAGTTTGATTTGTTCCCAATTTCCAAACCGAGGAAATTTATACAATAAATTGAGCCGTGAGACTTTCGTTATATTAGAGCAAGGAAAATGAATCACCCAATAATAGTAACAATAATAATCCTACATTGATAATTTATTAGTTATATGAGATCCATTTTATTGGATGTATTGTTTAATATTATTATGTCGTCACATAGATTGGTGTTAAAAATTAGTATTATTACGTAACTCACGTGATATCCCACAAAATTATATATTAACACAATATTTTTTATTAACCACATCATATTTTATTTGCAATCAATGTCCCTTAACTTTGCTTATTCTTGCATTAATGTCTACAACTCTTTTTCATCACATTTTTATCTCAATATATTACTAATTTGCATATCTTGCATCTAATTACGATTTTCGTTTGAAAAATTGTTAGAAGGCGTAAAAAGACTTATTTTCGTCTCGTACTTTTAAATAAATAAAATAAACAACAAATAGAAAAGATTGAAAAAATATCCATGCCTCATTTCAATGCATGTTAGCAAAATATTTGGACATAAAATCGTGATCATAGACAAGATGTGCTCATTAATTGAAGGCCAGTGATAAGAATGCGACGAAAAACTTTAGTGAAAAATAAGAAAAGATTATGGACTTTTGTTGCAATTAAACTGTTGTTTAGATAATAAAAAATTGAGGTGTGAATATAATACCCTAAATAATAAGATCAATAAAACGAGTCTTGTATCTATATATTGCATTGGTCTTATCATACCACCACATCACTACCATATCACACAGGGATGATCTCCGATAGGGATGGATAGAATTATTTTTACTATTTTATATGAACAACACTACACCTCCACCATATGCAGAGCCACATAGAAGAAGCCATGTAGGAACGTATGTCCACTTCAACAAAAACACATGTCACATAAGTCTAACCTAGCATTGGTAGAAAGGGAGTAGAAAAACACTTCAAGCTTGAGGGATCCCCTTGGGTTACTAAGTGCATCCAATGTTTCATACGATCTTGCTAAATTTTTTCTCTATGGCAAGAAGTTTGCCCTCAAACAGTGGACATGTAGTGTTACTCGAGACTACAAGACCAATTCGATCTAAAGTCATCATAGAAGTCTCTAATGGAAGAGTCATATGCTTACTTAAACTTCTCGTTATCCTTCAAAATAATTTTAGATGCAACGGAATATATGCTCACTTGACAACATTCATAGAGTACCAAAGATATTATATAACACAAGATTTGAGAACAAATGCCACCCATAGAGAATTTTCCTCAATGGTGCAAACACTTATCTGTACAATTATCTACCTTCCACGAGATAGCAACAAAAAGGAAAAAAAGTGTTAAATTGAAAAAAAGTGTTAAATTTTTAGTGTTAGCGATTCTGTGGACAAAATGACTAATTTGTAATGTGTTGTAAAAGTCAGGAACATAGGGTGCAATTTGTATAAATTGAGTTTTGAGGTCTAGGGTTCGAACATGAAAAGAGGAGAAATACGGCGCCGCATTTTCGATGGATTATCGCTTGGACACTGCTCGAGCAACTAAAACAAAATGGATGCCGATCGCTTGTCGCCGGGCTCTCGCTCAAGGGAGAGGTCATCCCTCGCCTGTCGTCGAGATTTAGCTCGAGCAACAGGTTGTTTCGAAAAATCCTAATTCGCGATTTTAAATAGATTTTTCCAGCCCATTTAATCTAATTCCCCTCGCTTATAAATACTCAAGCCATTGGACGATTTTTGGTGTGGTTGTTCATTATATTACTTCTTCATATCATCCTTTGAAGATCCAAGATATTCTTACATTGATTCTATCATTTGATTCTTAAGATCATACAACCACCTGTTGGGAAAACATCAATTCCTTAAATCGAAATACCACTTACTTCTTATTGGTCATAAGAAAGTACTTTCTTAATTGAATTTCAGAAGTTTCTGGAGGTTGGCCTACAAGTGCAGAAAGAAGAATATAAATATGTGATTCATGGGTATCCACTTGGAAAAGACGTGTGCAGAAGAACGTGAGA
>CAIGRN010203957.1:0-11142 GCA_903798345.1 Fraxinus anomala | reverse complement strand
ATTAAGATCTAAAGTATAGTCCTCGTGGGAACGATAATCCGGACTCAAAAGATCCACTTTACTACTTGTTACGATATCGTACACTTGTGATATAAAAAACGCAACATTAGTCTAATATAAAACTATTTCTTTTATAGGCCAAACTGTGCAATTTTTGTATTCAAGTTCATAGAATACTTCATTCTAGAATATCCAATAGAATCAGTTTTATCAGACAAGATGACTATATACAGATGAAAGATTGTAGTATATATTTGTTATAATGAATATTTTCTACATCCTCGTATGTCTTGATTGTAATGGCAGAGCATCATTAGAAAGAATGTTATGTAACAAGTCTCATTAAAATTAAGTTATATACTTCTTTTTACTTTTTTCTTTTCTCGTTGTTGGTTTTGCACACAAAAAGCAACTTGTAATAACAAACAAATTATCTAACTCCTTCCAATATTAGAATTGAACAAGGAAGAATTGAAGACTGTTTCTTAACTTAAAGAGAAATTAAGGAAACAAACAATGTTAATTCATCTAATTTAAATTAAGGAGAAAAAAGAACAAAACCAAAAAAAAAAAAGTTCTAAATATTATTAGTAGCAACTATACAAGTAGTATTTAGTGGAAGTCGACAGTGTTTGCATGAAGAGCAAACATGGAACAAAAATATTTAAAGCAACTTGTTCATCTCAAAAACAATAGCTCATTGGCACTTGGTAGAGTTTAACAAAAGACTAAGGCTTAAGTTCATTCACACAAGCAGATAAGATTGCTTTAGAGATATTCTATACAACTGCCTATTGTCACAAAATTAATGTGATTGTTCTATCATTGGTTTTTTTTCCAAGTCGGGGATGTAGGTTTGGTCATCAGATTGAGAGGCTTTGTTACTCTTCATTTTTTGGCTTCAAGTGTGTTTCAGTAGTTTCATCTAGTGTTTGGAAGAGGCCTTTTTGTAGAGATTGCAATCACTTCTTTGGTTTATTTGAGAACTTCAATGTCAGTGTTGTCCATCTTGTTTTTCCCTTTTGTGTTTTTGTTGTCTGAACTCTCATTCATTTCAGTTGAATTCTTGACACCGCTTATAGCAGTTGAAGGATCTATTTCAGTGATTGCAATTGAGGAATTCACATTAGTGATTGCTGTTAAAGAGTTGAAGACGAAAATGATTTCATAGCGGTATTCAGGTGGATTTTTTTTTTGAATGGCAACTCTCTTTCACTGCTGGTTTTCATAAGATTGTTCAGCTCTACATCTGGGTTCCGTGATAGATAAAATGCACTTCAGTATTGTATTTTGGTGTTTTCAAAGATGTTAGTATTTGGTGTTTACCTTCTAGAAATGTTCCATTATTTCATTGGCATTGATTTCCAATAATGCCTCTGCTGCTTCGCCTATAATACTTGCATCTAACTATCCAAATTTGTCTTCGAGATGCAGAAAAGCATTTGCTCTGTGAATGGATTGTTTTCAATTAGGTATTGTGTATTGTTTGAACAAAGTATTGATGTTAGTAAATATTTAAATTTATGTTTAAAGGTTGGATTTACTTTGGTACTGCTTTTGCATATCTTTTGCATATTCATACTTGCAAAAGCAACATTTGTAAATTTGTCCTAAGTCTGCATTGGATGCTTTTTTGCAATTACTGCATGACATATACCAAAATTTTTGGTGTGTTGCAATAATTCTCCAACGGGCTTTGATCCAATAGAATTTGTTCTATCAAAAAAAATGTACGTGTTAGTAAATTATGAAAATAGTAAGAGTAAAATTTGTTGGGTGTTTTCATAATAAACATTATGGAATGTAGTAAAAATGTATTTATGCTATGAAATATTGAATGAGGCAATTGAGAAAATACCCCTAGATAGACTTCCAGTAAGTCGACAATTCATGTGAATTTGTTTTCAGCTGGAGGTGACCGTTTTGGTGGGCTGACAGCAACAAACGGTTTCTCTTCTATAAGTTTGTCAAGTTTTTCTTTGTTTGCTATCACCCTGCATGAAAGAATTATACAATTACATGTAGAACACACTTTTTGTATTTAATTTTTTTATGGCGGTCGAAAAAAGTTAACAAGTTATTTAGGCATGTTTCAAAACCATTCTTTATAGTCTGCAACAGCCAATAATTCAACATTAATGAAGATACTGCTCTTGACTTTAGTCGAGAGTGTAATGCCTGCAAAAAAATGAATCATAACTAATATGGGTTTGTAATTTTTTTTTTTTTTTTGTAATGTTATTGTAAATTAAATGGTATGTTTATATTGAACTTACCATTGAATGAAGAAACCTTAAGATTTGTAGCCCATATGACAGGATAGGTTGCTAGGTTTTCAATAATTGCAACACATTCCCGTTCGACAAAGGTGTCCCATAGGGTTAGCATCACTATCTCAAAATGTTTCCCTATTAATAATGTCCTGAAGACAGGCTTTTGTACCGAAGTGAGTTTGGATCATTCATTTTTGTCGAATGTCTATAGCTATACCTATGAAATCTACAAGATGGAGAAGAAAATTTTATTTGTATTTTGCATGTAGTAAATTTTAATACGAATAACTATAAAATGCATAGAAGTGCTGGCTATAAAGTTAGAAATGTTACTTATGTTGACGTTCTTATCTATGTGTTTTTCGAGTTCATGGAATTGACTGACCTCATATTTTGAAAATAGGAAGTTCAAGGTATTCTCATTGAGCTCTTCGATCTTCGTTTTTCCTATTATAGTCCAAATCTTTTCTTCAAGTGAACTTTTAAATTCACTTTTGTTATCTTTCACTGTTGCATCTGAGATTATGTATATCTTTCCTAGTATAAATTGATTGATAAGTGTAGTTTCTACACTTATTTGAGACCCTAAATGATGATATTTTATTGTCATTTCGATAAAATTCTACCTAATTTATGTTACATTGCATTTTTGTAGGTACAACTTTATATTTGATAAAGAATTAGAGAAATGAAATGAAAAATGGCAAGATCCAACGTTTAGGGACTAAAGTGCAAATACTCAAAAATTGTGTTGGAACTCACGATAAAGATTCGAGAATGTTAGAGGTCAATTTGATACAATTAAAAGTCAAAAGGAGTGAAAATATGGCCAACATATTTTCACAAATGGCCAACATATTTTTACAAATCAATTTTCAACCGCACAAGGATGTCCAGATTTTTTGTTGGAGATTGAGACATATTTTTGGCTCAGTAAACGTTCGAATTGGAAAAGAGCTATTTTCAGCAAAGTTGTAGCCGTTTGAGTTATCTTTCCAACACATTTTAAATCGCCTTAATCAGATATCGAAAGAAAAAGTTATGACAAAAATATTGAAGCAGACGCAGAGTTTGGAACAACGACTCAGCGTCCAGGCGATGCACTTATAGCGCCTAGGTGCTACATAGGAAGGGAACGCGGCGCCTAGCCGCTGTCTCCTATCCCTTAGGCGATGCACCATTTATTTTAGGGTTGTGATGTTTTGGCCCGCGAAAAGTCTAGAAAGACTCCAATTTTTGAAAAATCGTGTAGGGAAGTATAAATAGAAGAAATAACGAAACTTTTGGGGGTTACACACATTGAGAAAACAAAGATACAACTAGAGATTAAGAGCATAATTCAAATGAGGAAAAAAAATCAAGGAATTCAAGTTTTGAAACATTTGAAACATTGATTGGAAGAAGATCTTGGTACAAGCACTATTTCGTTTTCTACATCTATATTCAAAATCCGGTAATGTACTCAATGTCAACTTTTAATTTTTCTTTTTCATTTAGTATAAATAGCTAAACTTTATATTATGACGAACGATGTAATCGCTTTGAAAACTTTTATGTCTTTTATTCAAGATTCTTGGTATTTTCTCGTTCATGTGTAGAAGTTTAATGCATTAAATTACTTGATCACTAATTTGATGACTTTGTGAATCTTTTACAAATCGAGATGTGAGTTTGAGATTTAGACCATATAGTAACATCAGGTAATTTAGTATTACGTGTAGAGATACATATACTAAATATTGCAATCATATATGAATTCTTAGAACTAATATTTCGTTTAGCTAAGGTAGATTCGTATAGAGATATGAGACTGAAATAAAATAGGTTCAATGAAAACTTGAGAGGAATAAATTGAATACCATAGAAGAATTCGATCGAACACTACATCAGGCTCTTGAATCTTGAATTAGGACTTAAAGATGATCAATAGATGAAATTGTTCAACCCTAATTTCCATCCATTATTTGAAATCTCAACTTATATTTGTGTGCATTTTAATTAAGTTAAACGGTTTAAATAAAAAATTCACATCAACACATAAATCTTTGTTTACTTCCATCAAACAGGAGTTAGAAAAATTTAATTAAGGTCTAAAGTATAATCCTCGTGGGAACGATAATCCGGACTCAAAAGTCCACTATATTACTTGTTACGATATCATTAAGTGCTGTAATATTTGCATCATACATTGTAGCTATAATTTTGTTACCCTGTAACATTAGAAGATGAAAATATTAACAGAAAATATAGTTATAGTGAAAGCTTGCAAATTCCTATAATTATTAGTACATAGTTACCTCTAAGTCCATTAGAATGAGGTTTTGGTATCCGGTTATAAAACTACTAGCAGTTTTCGGTGGCTGTTTTCCTGCGATAATGACTTTTGCAGACCAATTACTTTCTTATGTAGAAATCTGCCGGATTGGCTTATAGAGTGTAGCCATCTTTGATATATGTCTGTTGCATGAACAAATATGTTAAAAAGTTTAGATAATTGTAGGTATGAATGTAATATTCTAACTGTATATTAAGGAAATGTAAGAAAGCTGTTAATATAAAAAGATGAGGAAAGAATTTCATACTGAAGATGTAAAGCATTACCAGGGATGAACTGATGAACTGGTGTAAGAATCTGTGAACTGTTGGTAGATGTAAGTGATAATTCTAATACGTGTTTTCTATTTGCATGAAGTACCAAGTGTAGATATTTATAGAAAATTTAGAGGAGAGAAATATTTTAATACATGTTTTGAATTGTATAATTGAGTGTTTTGGAAGGATGAGGATTGAAGTACTAATGGACACGTGTCAATTGTAAAATATCTATTGTATAAGGTAATGATGAAATGGCTGTAAAGTTCTTATTTTTTTCCCTCGAAATGGAACCTATTTTTGGCCTTTTCATATAAGAATGTGCTTATTATCAACGCATGCAGGTGCAAATTTAAAAAAAAAAAAATTAACGTACAAAAGTTTTTTGCATAATTGGTTATTTTGTTGAGAAAATAGAAGTTGAAGTTGTATGGAAATATAAAAGGATGTAATTATTGGTACATTTTTGGAAAAAATGGATAAACATTGGAATTGAATGATTTTCGAATAGAATGTTAATGAGTAATACAATTTCTTAATGGATGTAGTAATTTTAAGTGGAAATACATTTTATGTATTGTTGACCCTATTTTTGCAGTTTGTAGGCAGTATTTACTTGTCGTGCTAAGTATACGCAGTATATTTGCAACAGCTGAATTTTTAGTTTCCTATGTTCTGTCTGACGATCTATGGAAGTATTATTTACAATGACCTCTTATTGAGATGATCCAATTTTCTATTGCTTTAGGACAAGATACTGGTATATAACATCTCATATGTACTAAACTCTTAAACATATATAGTGTTTTACATGTTTTAGACGAGTCAATAACATGTACATGTTAACTCCAACATAATTATATGAAAGAAGATTTTTTTTTTAGACAGATAAATTGTTCAATATGATTTATTGTTCATGGTTGCAGAATAGTATCAATTGGATTTTTCAATGCTTCCAAGAACGCAATTCAGTATTTATTGCATGTGTTTTGAATAACTAATTCTTTAAAGTAACTAAAGATAATTTTCAATTACATAAGATAGTGTAGTTTGAATGTAATTTGTGATTGTTGTAATGCTACTGTACCACTATAAAAGTTAATAAGCTTCATAACAGATCTTTGAGATGAAGTCTGTAACTAAAGAAAATTTCAGTCACCATTTATATGGTATAGTTTAAGACAGTATACAAGAATGGACATATTATTTCCTGAAGATATAAAAGATCCTATGAACAAGGCCATGTACGCTACACCAAATTTTGAGTCCCGATTGAAGAGAGAATAGATAGAGCTAGCATTGTTGTGATGAAGTTGAAGAATGAATCAGACAAAAAGTAACAGGGCAAAGTGAATGCATGATGCAGCCCAATATTGCAAATTTGGATATTCTAGCTCTGCAGAAAATAAAAATGAAATAAAGAATCAACTAAATTACATTCTTATTTCAAGAAAACCATTACTGAGGGAAATAACGTATGGTGGTTATGGAAAAAACATCATTAGGTTAAACTAAACTGATGTATTTGCAGTTATATTCCATAGGTAAGCTTGTGAAAATATAGAATTCATGTTGTGTCAGACCACTTTCCTATGCAGATCAAACATTTTTCCATGTATCTATTATCTAATGGCATGTACATAGAAAGTCTTAAAAGCATAATAATACAGAGTTATCAGCTCACTCAATTCTAACTCCAAAACAACTTCCAAGTTAAGATAGCAAAGGCGTACCTCCAACTCCTGCTTCATGTAATGACACCAATTTTCAAACTTGTAATAATCTTGAAACCGTCAGCCCAGCAGTGTCACTGCCCCCAGTATAATCCCTAAAGTAACTCCAGGCCTAAAATCAACCAATTCCTTGGGTCAATGATAATGCTAATGTACAAGATATACCCAAATTAAAAAAAAAAAGTTCTGACTGCTCTAAAACATATAACTACTATATATTAACTTTGATTCGGAAGGAACAAAATGGAAATGACTGGAATAAAAACCAATAACAAAGAGATGACTAAGATATGTGAAGAATACTTACAAAGAAGTTATAGTTCTACAAATGTATGAATGATAGAATTTCTTTGTAGACAACGTTCTTAGTATATGTACTATGTAAATTTTCAGTACTTGATGGTTTTAGTAAAACTTTTATCTTGTTTTAGCTCTTGACAATGTTACATAAAGCTGACAATGACAGAAAACTAGTTCAAGAATATACAAACCAACGAAATCAAGTGTTTGACATTGTACTTTATTTATCGTCATTGCAAAGCATGGCCTAATCGAAAATTGAGTTCTTTTAAAATGAATTGAAGTTTAATCACTTTTCAGAGGTACAAAAGGAATTCTCGGTAAGAAAACATGTTTTCCACAATATTCATAGGTTGTAATTTCAGCAAGAAATACATTCTTATCAAATTTTCTACAAGTAAGGCGTGTTCCATTATATAACCCTTCTGAATAATTGATGTTCCGCAACAACATTACATGACCGTTTATCTTAAGCTTCAATTCATGCAGTGGAATCCCATTTCAAGTCAAAGTATTCAAGAAATCTTCTTTTAGGTTTCGTTCTGATTTATAAATTTCTTCATCAAAGCTATAATATGTGTAAATTTCACCAAGAATCTGATCAAGTAAAATTTTGTTAATATGATCGACACATTCATTTCGAGGCGTAAGAATGACTTGATTTCCCATCGTATGTAAATTATCAATATATGCTACTATATTCGAAAAAACATGATTTATTAAAATTTTCAGATATTTAATTCCATCCTTAAGTGGTACAATTATATTGTTTGGAAGTTGAATGCAGTTACAATTGTGTTCTTGCTCTATTCCATTTCCCACTCTAAGCAAATAATCACAAACTGTGGGTTCAAATTTCGATCTCATGTTCTCAACCAACGATAAATGTGAATACGAAGGCCATAGCTCAGAGAAAACTAAGCTACCTTTCATTATATCTTCTTTTTTCCCTCTCGGTATTACTGGTAAAATTTGTCAAAAATCTCCTCCTAGAACGATTATTTTTCCACCGAAAGACAAGTTACAATCATTAATATCTCTAAACATTTTATCGACAGCTTCAACAGCACAACAATTCACCATAAGTGCTTCATCTCAGAGTATTAATTTTGACATTTTCAATAAATTCCCTAGAGCTGATTGCTTACTAACAAAATAGCTAACTTTACCAACTGTTTTCAAATGAATTTTAAATTTTGAATGAGATGTTCGACCTCCAGGTAAAAGAGGTGCACATGCTCCAGAAGACATTGTAGCTAAAGTAATTAAATTTTAAGACCTCACATCAATTAGGAGAGCTTTACATAAAAAAGTTTTGCATGTTCTCCCTGAACCATCGATAAAATAGACCCTACTCGATTTGGAATTTACTTTTTTCATAATTATATTGTACGTAAATTGTTGCTCATTATTTAAGCTTGCTGCACAAGTATAGCCTCCTTCTATATCCAAATTTGTTGTCTCATCTGCAACTATTCTTCTCAACCTTTTATTTTCATCTACATTTACACCGAACGGCACTATCTCATAGTCATTTATGTTTTTACCCGATGATTCTAAAATAGAACTAATATCTTCTAAAGCCCGTAGTTCAGCAGTCCATGAAGGTATTTTTTGGGTACATAATCATCGATCATATAAACTTTAAACTTATCCCACAATAGTTTTGGATGATTAGGGCTGCAAAGTGTAGCAAAAAGACATCTTAGAGAAGTACGCATTTCATAAATAATAACTTCAGATAGACATTCTTCATAATGATTGTCTCTACTTAACAAACCATGTAAAATGTTGTTTCTCAATATGTACTAACAGTTACTCCTTTTGAAGTTCATAAATCACGAAATGATGTTGGACCTTGAATATGATTGAGAAAAACATGTAGAAAATATCGTTTTCCTTCAGATGAGGATTATACGGTACAACATATCGATTGCTAACATTTTACCTCTAACTTTAATAGAAACACCGTTATCATGACGTTTATACAAAGGATATGAGTTATCACTGAATATAGTAGTATTACAATAATCCCTAAGGTATTTAATTTTACAACCTTTGTTTGCTTCCATATATACATTTTTTAGATTGAGGTCTCTACAAGGGTCATGCATATTGTGTTTAACAATAATAGAATGAAGATAAAGATATTTATTTTCATCGGAATTTCACAAGAAACTATCTTATCAACATCTACAGCAAAACAGATTTTATGGCCATAGTTGAAAATCAACAATAGATGTGCATGAGGAAGCCCTCTTTTTTGAAATTCAATAACATATATATGTGCAACAACATGACCCAAGATATTTTCTTTGAATAAATCATTTTTCAACTATTCTAATTTTAATTTAAATATACGTGCAATTAGATTTGGTCGATTTTGAACCTCGTCATTATGTTTTAGTTCTTGTCTAATCTCTAACCAAATTGGATCATCTATTATAGTCAAGAAGATATCTGATTTTCCATAATGTTGTACAATAGTCATTGCATCCATATATCTCCTTAACGTATCTCTAGGCTCACATGTAAAATACTGAGGTAGAACAAATTTTCTTCCAATTTTATACCCTCTTGTCTCTTCATTTTGAACGCTATCAACAATACTTTAGTAAAGTTCAGCTAGAATTTGTTTCTGGTTGTTATGAAAATAGTCTAACCGTGCAATTTCGATCTTAACATACACATCTACAACATATTGCTGGAGCAATCTACCACTATGAAGTAAAACAGACTTACCGGAAGGCTTAATTTGCAATTTATATGAATAATATATGAATAATATTCTCGACAAGAAATTCTAGACCGTTTCTTCATTCTATTAAGCACTGCAAAATGAAATTCATCAATCGTCTACAACATTGACACTACAAAACTTAGTAGAATGTACAATAAAACATATTTACAAACCTTGATTTTGTTTTTCAATAAATTCAGCTGCAAAGGTAACCGTATTAGGAAACGCAACAAATTTAGACAAATGTTCAGGCCGAAAAATAGGTCTTTCTGTACCTCCCAATACCTTCATGCTAACCAAATTCTCCATATGAGAAAATTAATGGATACTACAAATGATCATAACAACCATAATAATAATGAGCTCTATATGAATCACCAGAATGGCCATATATAGTAATGTCACGAACGCGATCATTAGCATTTTCATCGTCTTTGACCCATACAATAGCTAGTTAAGATGATGTGGGAGTATTGAAGACTCTTTGATCAAGTCTTGGATCGCATCTTATGTGTATTCAATGGTCTTGCAAGTTAGTCATATTACTTAAAGACCGAAAAATCTACTATATGAATTTACCTTCAGGATTTCTATTAGAACAATTAAAGTACATTGGACAAAGTTCTCTCAAAATTTCATACAATTTTGAAGTTCATTGTCTGTATCATAAAAATATAACTGCATATAAGAAGGCGTATCGTCTCTAGGATAAGTTCATTTATATAATGATATACTTGTTCTTGAATACTAAATATGTAAATACCTCTGTATTCTTTAAAGAGCTCTTTGTCATATTTTTAAATTTTATACACTTGGGTTCTTTGGAAGTAAATAAGTGGTACGGTTCATTCGGTGAATCAGGCACTGAGAGATGAACTTTTTCATCAGAACAACATAATCATTTACTTTCTCTATAAAATTTTCTTGCACCACAATTACGAGTGGCCAAAACCCGATTGAACTCGCCAAAATCAAACCAACCCAACCGGTTTGGATCGATTTTTTGTTGTTTTTACACGGGTTGGATGGGTTTGTTGTGTAGGCGGGTTAAGTTGGTTTGGGTTATGGGTTAACTCATGAAAATCGATTAAACTCGTCAAACCCAACCCGACCATATTTATGAACTTTACAAATGTTATGATATTGCTTGGACGAAACTGAGTCACTCTATTTCTTCACACAACCTCCAAGAGCTGCAATATTCAGAAAAAACTAGATTAAAATGTCAGTTCTTGTTGAGGAAATTTTGTGCAATAGTTGAAAAGTTTGAGGAAACCATACACAAATTATATACTACTAATTAACTAGGTTCTATATACACAAACGTGATACACGAGAAATCTTGAATATGACACAAGACATGGAAACTCTTAAAATAATATTATAAGACTTGGATATAATGCATTTTACGAAAAATAGTATAATAAAATACACACTCAACACAAAAAATATTTTAATTGACAAAAAATTTCTTGACTTCATATAATTTAATATCAATCTGTCA
>CAIGRN010203907.1:0-48734 GCA_903798345.1 Fraxinus anomala | reverse complement strand
AATTTCACTTATTTCTAATTTAATAATTCAAAAACATTGATACAAAAGCTTGTATTCATTTACAAATTAATTTAATTCTAGAAAATATTCAATTCTATTATAAAAAAACACAACTTCATTCCATACATATAAGAAAAAGAAGGCAATCATCACTGAAAAACACAACCATCTAAATAAATGATGGAATTTGAGACTGTAAAATCATTCAGAAACAAATAAAACAACCGTGCTATTGCCCTACCTTTTGGTTCGCTACCATCTAGAGCCTTAGTCTCAGTTGTATTGTGTTCTTCTTTTTCGACGCCATCAGAGTGAAATAAAATTTGGTTGTTCTCTTGTTTATTTACTTTTCCAATACAAGAAATATATTTTACAAAATATCAACTGCGATACATTTGCTTCTCCAATACAAAATATGCATGGACGAATAAGATATTTATCAAATTTCAACTGCAATACCTATGAAAAAGATATTTTACAAAATATCAACTGCAATACATTTGCTTCTCCAATAAGAATACAAAATATGCATGGGGAGAGAAGATATTTATCCAATTTCAACTGCAATAACAATTAGTTAACAAAGATGGTTGGCTACATAGGAAGTGACTGTAGCAAAACCAAATGGAAAAATGATACATGTGAAATCTCATGTAAGGGAAGGTGAACAGTGATCAGGGAATTCCCTCTTTTAAGAGAATGATGGATAATAATAATTTCCATCATCTTAAGAGATATGTTTAAGAGAATGATGGATAATAATAATCATTTCCATCATCTTAAGAGATATGGCTTAAATTCGAGAAAATCGGTACATTTATCCATAATAGGAAAAAATTTAAAGAGAACTCACACTGAAATAAATCTTGAGCACCATCAACAGTAGCCATTACCGGGCTGCTGCTAATCGAACCAATTCCAAAAGTCATATGTTCCATTCTTCGTCAGAAACTGAAACAAAACACATGATGAATGAGGACTTACAAAAAGATCGCATAATAGTAGATTAAAAATCTATGAAAGACTACCTTACATTTCTAAATAAGAACACATAACAAAGAAGAAAACTGAAATATGTTAAAATTGTTTTAAACATGTAGCGAGAACTCATGAAAACCTAATGCAAAATAAATCGAAACCACAAATATCAAAGATCTCTAATTACACATTTTGGAAACAAATGAAACTCATAAAATTAAGCATTTCATTATTGAACTAAACTTAAATCATGTAAGGTTTACACTGTTCAAAATTTTTCAAAATTTTGACATATGAAAAAGTAGCAAAAATCAACTTGCTTCAAAGACGATGAACTAAATCTCTTAAATCAAAACTCTCCTCAATAAAAAAATTTTAAACATATAGCTAGAACTCGTGAAAACCTAACGCAAAATAAATCGAAACCACAAATAACAAAGAGCTCTAATTACACATTTTGGAAACAAATGAAACTCATAAAATTAAGCATTTCATTATTGAACTAAACTTAAATCATGTAAGGTTTACACTGTTCAAAATTTTTCAAAAATTTGACATATAAAAAAGTAGCAAAAATCAACTTGCTTCGAAGACGATGAACTAAATCTCTTAAATCAAAACTCTCCTCAATAGAAATTGCTAAATAATTATTTATAGGTAATTGAAACAGAAAATTTAGGGATCTTTGAAATTGAGAGAAAATAATAATAGAGGATTACCATATGAGAGTACTTGTCTTGATCTTTAGAATGAAGGGTTCCCCGTAGGGCTCAATTGCCCTAACAAATCCTTTAAGAAACACAGAAAAAGAAAGAAAGCGTCTAAACAAAGGTAGAAGAGCTACCTAAAAAATCAGAACATGGAATTCCCAAAACTAAAGAACTATTTTAGCTATTTATGAGATCATATATACTCAAAACCCCCAAAATTGAGGCAAAGAAAAATGTCCATTAAACTCGAAAAGTAGAAGGAAATTGGCAACCCAAAACAAAATTTATCCAACTCCAGATATTAGCCCCATGACAGATCCTTCTTCTTCATGTCTTTGTCGTCCTCGTCGCCAAAGTCATTGTCGAAGTCAATGGCCGCCTATGGTGCCGGCAAAGTTGTAATTTAGTGAGATTAGGAAAGATACAAAAGATCGTTACAAACAAAAGACATATTATATACTCAAGATATTTTGATGTAAACTCGTTTTTGAACCGTGCCTATCCGGATTGAGTGTGAACACGAGTGCTACAAAAATGAACAGTGAACACCTAATTCCATCTTTTAGAGTAGAAGGGATTTATCACTTAAATTATTTATAAACACTTTCCAAATATACTTTATATATAAGGATAAATTATCTCCAGGGTCTCCAATTTTTTGTAAGTGTGGAGTTTATATCTCTATTTTATCATTTATTGCACTCATAATCTAATTTTTTAAATTTGTGGTACCATATATCCAACTAAACCCTTGTTTGGTCTCAATTATTTTCAAAATATATTATTCTCTTTCTTATTTTTAATTATATATTTTCAATAACATAATATTACACACAAACACAAAAAATTTCTTTATTTTTTAATCACACATTCTCCGTCAAATTAGTATTCTAAAATGTATTTTTTGTCAAAAAGGAGGGGATCACTCGTGACGTTGAATTAAAAGGGTAAAATTCTTCAAAAGGTTTTCCTCTACTCCCAAACATGGCCTTATTGTTCATGAAACATACCGATAAATTCAACTTATCGTCTGGACTGACCGATCCATCAGTCCAGTGTTACGCAACTGTCCATAATTTTAGGCTATAATTTCAGAGCACAAAGGATAGATCAACAGGGATAAAAATGGAAGCTTTACTCTGCAGAAAACTGGGCGACCCAACTATACCAGTAGACGACTCATTAAACTCTCCATTAACTCTCTCAAAGGCTCACCCAATTCCACAACTCAACTCACCGACTGCAGTGAGAGTCCGAGTCAAAGCCACGAGCTTGAATTTCGCCAATTACCTTCAAATCCTGGGCAAGTACCAAGAAAAACCACCCTTACCCTTCATACCCGGTTCTGATTACTCGGGCATCGTCGAGTCGGTGGGATCCAATGTCACCAAGTTCAAAATCGGTGACGCCGTTTGCTCTGTTGCCGGCCTCGGATCATTCGCCCAATTCATTGTTGCCGATGAAACTGAATTGTATGTTTCTTGATATGTGTTGTATTTCACACTTACTGTATTGGATTAGCTTTCTTGTACTAGCTTGCACAGAAATGGGAAAGACTATAAGACATTTGAAAATGTTATTCTTCAAAATAGAGGACAGGAAATACTGTGAAAAGAATAAGCTTCATAATTATGTTAAAGAAGTTGTTTAAAAATAATTTAAACTCTAATCACTTGTCTGGGTTAAAGTCTGCTGCTAAGTTTATTTTTAGATAGATTCCACAGTTAAGTTAATTATAAGTTGAAGCCCATAACAACCCTCATTGATGTTAGGTATAGTTTTTCGTTTCCAAAAATTGGTTTGATAAGAAAAAGAATTGATTTTGTCATGAGCTTACCTGGATTTTCATTTAATTTGAATTATTTTTGTGGATTGAAGAATTCAAGTACCCGACGGATGTGATATGGTTGCTGTTGGTGCACTTCCAGTCGCATATGGAACATCTCACGTGGCCCTCCTTCATAGAGCACAATTGCGAGCCGGTCAGGTAGCTCAATCCTCCCGTTCTCTTGTCCATGATAATCTTGTATGTTGTTTCATTGTATTCTATCTTCATATGTGAGCATGTGCTTATGTTGCAATTGTATGAAATTATAGGTATTGCTGGTTCTTGGAGCTGCTGGTGGTGTTGGAGTTTCTGCTGTACAAATCGGAAAGATCAGTGGTGCCATTGTTATTGCTGTTGCTAGGTACCTATTTTACTGGATTTGCTAAGTTTGTAGACATTATTTGTCCATGAGTAGAAAACCTTTTGTATATAGAAGATGAATTTGTTTTACCTCTCAGTGCTTGGAGCAACATAACTTAGGTTTGGCTGTCTTTATTATGATAGGGGAGAGGAAAAGGTGAAATATTTGAAGTCCATGGGTGTTGATCATGTTGTCGACTCAAGTGCAGAAAATATCATCGACAGTATCAAGGGATTTCTGAAGGCAAGAAAGCTTAAAGGAGTTGATGTTTTATATGATCCTGTTGGAGGCAAGCTTACAAAAGAAAGCACGAAGTTGTTAAAATGGGGAGCACATATTTTAATTATAGGTTTTGCTAGTGGGGAAATACCTGTTGTCCCAGCCAATATTGCCCTTGTGAAGGTATGCCGCTAACTGTTTGCATTTTATGGTGTTAACAATTCTTGCTTTTACCTCAGAAACTAAAATTTTCTATTTTTTTGTCCTTTCCTATATCGATACATTATACAATCTGCCATGAATTTTTTTTTTTCTTTTGCTTGGTGCTTGTTAGATAAAGAATTAAAGTGTAAGATGTCATGCTTTGGAAATGACAATGCCATTGTTGTCAGTGATTAGTGATGTGGACGATAGCTTTTTCTTGCGTCTTGCATTGAGTTTTGAAGCCATACATAGGTTTACAACTCCTCATATCATCTTTTGAATAAATGAAGCTAGCATATGTAGATACTCATTTGAAATCTGAGGTCCAAAGACTTCAAGTTACTATCTTTCAACGAGTTAATCAGTCAGTAATCATCTTGAATAAACTGAGGTAGCACTCAGATCACTGGCTTTAGATGAGTTATTGTAACTAACTGCAGTTGCAAATTGACCCCAAGGATTGACCTAGTGATATAGTTTCACTTACAACTTAAAGGGTGTTTGGTGGAGATTAATATTAAATTTTTAGTAGATTTTGATTAGAGTTTTTGAAATGTGTGGTTGAAAAGTTGTGGGACCCATGAAAGATGTGGTTTATAGTGATTGTTTGACTTTGACTTTGATTAAAATCATATTTTAATCTGGACCAAACAGGGCCTTAATAAGTATATGCTGATTCAATTATCATGTGAAGTGATTTAGGGTGGGGAAGGAGAGGCTGTTCGAGAAAAAACTTAAATCAATCAATAAAGTGGTAAATAAGAATTGATGTTGAGATTTTATAAATGCAATAATGACTTCTTACATGTTATTAGAAAGCTTGTTCCCCTAAAATTGAACAGTATCCAAATCTTCCAGCAAAACCCTTAATCCACCCTTTTCTATCATCTCTTTAAATTCCAACTTCCAAGGAAGTAGAATTTTTCCTTGCACCAGCACCTCTGTTAATTCTTGTCCATCCCAGTGATGGATATTTTCAGAAATCTATCCTGGGTTATGTTAGTGCAGACGTTTGAAGAGGAAAAGAATATTTCATTCTTTTGACCATGCACTTGTGAGGTCTCATAAATTATCGATATGTTGGAATTTCCCCTCCAAAGTTCTCTTCTGTTTCTCTCAATGGTAATTTAACTCAGTCGGTAGGTATATATTTCATCATTTTATGCCTCTGTTTATCTGCTTTATGGATTTGCTCGAATTTGTATAAGCATGTGTTATCTCCTTTTGGCCTGCTCTGTATGTTCGATCTAAGTGTCCGTTTAATTTTGCAGAACTGGACAATTCATGGTCTCTACTGGGGAAGCTATAAAATACATCAACCAGCTGTACTTGAAGATTCATTGAAAGAGCTCCTATCCTGGTTGGCGAGGGGTTTAATTACCATAAACATTTCTCATACTTTCAGCCTCTCAGAGGTAACAAGCAACCTTATCGTCTTTTGCCTGAGTAAAGTTCTTTGCCTATCTAAAAAGAATTAGGATTTTCTAACTGCATTGCTCCTGTCATTTTTTAAGATCGGAAATCTATTTTGATTAAGATAAAGAAACATAAAACCAAGCAATATATAAACTGAAAATCCTAAATTTACCTCTTTTGATACTAACCTGATACCTCGTATCATTTTCTCTATAATCAAATTTTGCACGCTGATATTTCGTTATTTCCGTTGAATATTGAAGTAGTCTTGTAATAAATGAGTTGAGGATATAAGTGCTGAACTCTTTATTGGATGCCATCAAAAACAATTCTGATACCGCGACTGATGGACATTTGCAAATTTAGCTAGGAAAATAGTTTGTTGAAAATCATTCCAGTTATAACTTCGAAAAAAGAAAAGAAACCATCAGGTTAAACAAATATTGGATGCTACTTGCAGTGCATGGCGCTACTCGATCTCTGATTGGATCAACGAAGCTCTCTCAAACCCTTCGTCCTACTTGCTTGGATTAGTAAATGTCTGAAAGCTATCGCATGCTGATATCTACTGTTTGTGGTGACAGGCTAATCTTGCTTTTGCTGCGTTGAAGGATAGAAAAGCAATCGGGAAGGTGATGATTGCTTTCGACGACCGGAAAGCTGAAAGATCAAAGCTTTAATTGCCAAACGAGGAACAGAGAAACTTTTCCCAAATATTCAACAGTTCTAAATATCCAAAGGTGCTGTTGTTAATAATACAAATTTTAGTAGTAGTTACTACTATGGTTCTTGTTTCGTCCCTTCTCATTTTCCAGTTTAACATATCATCTCGATACTAAGCCCATGTTTGGTCTCCATTATAAGTTAATACAATTTTTCTCCCTTCATTTTAACCACATATTCTTCAATAGAATAATATTACACGTAAATTCAAAATTTTTCATTCTTTTTTAGCCACACGTTCTTAAAAAAATTCACTATTCCAAAATACATTGTTTCCAAAAATTCATTATAATGGAACCCAAACAGAGGCTAAGGAGGGGTATTCAAATTGGGATTTCTAAATACATTTATGGATTTATAAAGTTTAGGTATACTCAATCAAGACTTTATAAAGGTTTTGGGTAGTCAATATAGATTTTTAGAAGTCGGTATTTAAAAAGTAGTTTTATAAAATTCTTTATATACGAACTTTTAAACAGAAAGCACAAATACAAAATTTCATAAAAAAAAAAATCTCTTATTGGCTCCTAAGATTTTAAAAGACTTTTACAAAAAACAGTATCTTTCCATTTGTAATATTTTCTCTCTTTCATTTTGTGAATCTTAGAGCTATGATATAAACATATTAATATTTTTCTCTTTTCAACGTGTTGATATTCTCGTTTCTTTTTTCTCTTCTTTTTCATAATTTTCTTATTTTTTATGAAAAAAAAAAATCACTTTGGAAATAAAAATACTTATTTAAGATCTTTTACTCTTCTTTTTTATGATATCCTCCAATTTTTTCTATAGAGTAAAGATAAAATTTTAATCTAAATAAATCAATTTGTAATTAAAATTTTTTAGTGTGTTTAAGTCACATTATTCTGGAAAAATGTATTTCGGAATAGTTGATTGATGGAGAGTGTGGTTGAAAAAGAAGGAAGAGTTATTGATGTGATGAGAAATATAATTTTATTAAAAATGTGTGATTGAAAATGAGTAAGAATATGAATAAAAATTTTAATGTGGCTCAAACAATTATAAGGAAATTTGTAGCGGATGTCTCAAATCTTTCAAAATAGTGCAGACACCTTAACTTTGAATCTTAGCAATAGCCCCAAACCTATTTCAAAATCGTGCAACCGAAGAACCTTTGGACGATTTTCATCCAAAAGTCTTTTAATTGATAAAAATTCTGCGATCATAATTTGACCAATTTTAAAAAGGGGAGATGATTTTATAACATTTAAATAATTAAGAAAAGAAAATTTGCACCAAAGTTTCCGAACGTTTTAAAAAATATGCATCTCGATCTCAAATCTTTAATAAATACACAATAAAAGTACCTCTTAACAGTTTTCATTCAAAAATCTATCAATTGATCGAAATTATTCATCTTCCTCGACCCATGCAAACTCAAACGGGTATTTCGCGAATGGGATTAGGTTTTCGTGAAAATTGTTATTAGGTTTCTAAAACTCGCAAACTAAAATCAGAACGTAATGGAAATCGATCAATAATTATGTCAGAAATTAGGGGACGTTGAGAAAGGGAAGATTTTGAAACAATATGGAACTATGATTCTTGAGCATAATGTGAGGAATGTGGGTTATTTTATTTTTACATTTAAACTCAGAATTTTTTAAATAAAAAATGTGGATAGTAGATATGGATTTTGAAACATATTTTCGGTGTAAGTTCCACTTTATTTTATAGGGAAGAAAATGGTACTTCGACTTCAAGCAATTTCACCATCAATAGCTGTAGCCATCAATTAAATTTGATTTACAGTCAATTTTATTGAATAGAAACAAGCAGAACAACTGCACATGCACCCGACAAATACTGAGTTAAACTTTAGGTTCCACAACACTGCCATTGCATAACTTATCACACTACACAAATATGGGACCACCAAATTCTAATTCTATAACATTAAATTAGCTAGAAAATAAGACGTCGTAAAGCCTTGACAGGATCCCTTTTTTACTCTCCATGTAGCGATATGGGGACGGAGAAAGGAAGAAGAGAGATCGAGTTACTCTTGCTCATGGCATATCAAGCCTCCAATAAGGCGCACACACTGAAATTTAACACTCAGTATCAAATTCTGTCGAAGTCCACTCGATACATTTCTCGAGCTGATCTTGAACGAGCTCTTTCATCCCCGGTCTGCAGCCGTACACAACAAAGCAGATTAGCTGACATAAATTTCAGATATATAATGTCACTTTCTATGACAATTTTAATATAAGAAAAATAGGAAGGAAACAGATATTGCTTAAATAATTTTCACATATAAACTTTTAATGTCACTTTCTATGACAATTTTACAAAAAAAAAAAAGGAAGCAAGGAAACTGATATTGGACCACATTTTACTTATAAAATACACAATGAAATCAGTAAGCAGTTCAGAAACACAGTGCAGAAATTAGGACCACACTACAGACCCAATCTGCAGAAGCTAATCATTCGAAAATAAACTAATTAATTTCCTGAATAGAAGGCTCTGCATCCATACTTGGAAATATTTATCACATTGTCCCATAAACCAGAAGTTTGCATGAACTGATTGAGAACAAATTAATCAAAAAGTATCAACTTAAAAAGATAACTTTTGTACTATAAAACTTAAATTATACTATTAAAATTGCATATACGGTACATGTATGAATAAGAAGAAAATGTTTGTGCGTACTACTTCAAGCATAAAGAAATAAGAAAAAGGGAAACAACTATGACATTGTAAAGCATATAAAATTCATACCTGTAGTTTCCACATATAACTTGTCGCTCGAATGGCAATCTTGCATGTTCAATTTACAAAAATGGGAGAGCAAGAAATAGATGAGGTTTTATGATAATTTAGTAGAAAAAACGGTGAAAGATGTGCTGAAAAATGAACAGTAATAGGTAATTGAACTATCATAATCATCAGATTATTACCTTCTAATACAATCTTTGGGACATTTAGCTCGAGCAGAAGTTCCTGATCTTACACACTCTGAATAAACTATAATTCTGAAGTAAAATCAACACATAACTCAAGGTAAAACTCAGTGTATTTGAGTAATAAGGAAAAGGTGGCAAAACTACACGTTGAAAGAGTAATTTATAAAAGAATCCAAGAAGCAACTCATAACATGTAAATCGTCAAGCATAAACTGAAAAGTGAGGAACTCTTAACTGATTTTGATTTACAAAACTAATGAAGAATATAAAACGAAACAAAATTTCAAGCTATTCCTTCATAAGAAAACATTCACCCACCATCGGAGTTCATCTCTTACAGTATGACAATTATGTAGGGCTTTTGTATGGTCAACAGTAACATGAATGATTTTGAGCACGACTAATCAATATATAGAGATATGATTTACAGCATGTTAGCCTTTTTCTCTCTAATAAACATAGAACTTTAGTCAGGTAGGAAATTAACAACTACTCGAACCAGAAGCTCACGAAGAGATACTAGAGATGAGATCTTAGATTATTCACCGAGATCTAGCAACATTTTCTTAAGAACGTTTACTCAAGAACAACATAGAAGAAAACGGCCAACTGTAAGTCATCAAAATTCACCGTTCAACATTCATTAAGGGTATGTATGGTATAAAAGATTAGATGGTACAAATATAAAATGGACAAGATTTTAGCCTTTTTTTTTAATATATTGTTCACTACTGTACAATCAATCTTGCCAAATGAGCCATGAGTGAATAACAAAGGCATCTTGCCAGAAGGGAATCGTCTTTTGGAAACAAGACTGAGCCCAAATGAAAACAAAATGAAGGCAACGGCAAGAGGAGCTCCCTTCAGTCCAAGCACAGAGGAAGAGGGACATGAAACTATCTCCCGCATCATTCATTCAATCACAGTAGCATAAAACGTCAGTAATCTACTTAGCGACTAAACGAATGAGTCGGCAGCTAATTCAACCCCCAATATCGTCCATGAATGGGCTGATTGAAGCTCCTTTAAACCATTTCTCAGTGCAGAAACATTTCAAAATATTGATAGCGTTATCCAAATGATCAAGAAGACTTAAAAGAGTGTGATAGAGGAAAACAATTGAAATTTCAAGTTCCTTCAACTTAAAAGTTTATCAACTACATATGAACAACCAAAATCAAGACAGTTTTATGCTAATAACCTGACAAATCACGAAACCCCAATATTCACAAAACTACCTGGATTTTGATTATTTTCAGACAATAACTTTCAGTGGAATTTATCAACTAAACCAAAAGAGTATATAAATTATTTGAAAGGGAAAGCAGACCTTAGATTCCAGTGCCTATATTTTATCAATAAAAGGAAATGTATAAATGAAATTGAAACCTGATTTCAATTCTTAAAGATTAAAATGAAAAAAATGTTGACAAACCCTAAAATCAAAGGATGATGTTACTGAGAAGGAAAATCAAAACCCACAATACAGATATCCATGGAAAAAATTAAATTATCAAATGAAGTTATTTCAAAGCAAATTAAAATATATAAACATGATAGGAACCTGAAATAAATTACTTAACTGCTCATACTCGTGACGGAGAAGCACAGAAAAGATGAAACCCTAAATCACCAATGGTGTTTATTAAAAATGGGTTTCATTGTAGTTCTTTAAGCAAGAAAATGATAAAGAAAACACGGATAAGATAGCGAAGGCTCAAACAAAATTAATCTAATTATTTTAATAAAAATAGTAATGAGAGATAAATTTGTAGGGTCAGGTATGAAATAAGGAAGACCAAGAAATAGTAATAACAGTTGGAAGATGAAGAGTCACTTTCTTCATGAGAATCAGAGATGGGAAAGCGACTTCAAGATCTCTTCAAAATCTTACACACACACACACACACAAGAAAGAGAGAGTTCTGTTTACATATCTGCAGCTAAATGGTTTGAAAAGGGCAAAAACAAGAAAATATTCACTATTCTGGTTCCAAGAGAGGGAGACCATAAAATGAATGCACCGGCAGGAGATTGAGAGAGAACGAAGGGTGGAGTGGAGTGGAGTGGGTTAAACGCATACCCCACTGATGCTGCACTTTTTGTGGGAAGAGCAGTGGCACCACTACTGTGGCAATTGTCGGAATTTCACTCTCTAAAAGGCTTGTCCATTTTCAGACAACTATTTAAATCAAACACGTGCATTAGTGGCCAAATTTTTGAAATTGCCGTTATTTTTTCTAGTGAAAATAGAGGGGAGGACATACGCTTGTCCTCAATTATGGAAACAAGTGAATTTGTAGCCTTAAAAGTAAAACATAATTCACTTCCACTTTTTTTTATTTATTTATTATTATTATTATATTTTTGAAAAATAGCCTCTTTCTTCTTCAATTCATTTTATCATCTTTCTCATCCTTATCTCATCATGGCGTCTCTATCCGCTTCCCTCCTTTTGCTGTTTACTCTCTTTCTGATAAGGACACAAAAAGGGCATGGACAAAGTAGCGTTAGGATATGTGAAGTTTATTCGAAAAAGGTTTGAGTACAAAAATATACAAATATGGCTACGTTTAGATATGTGAATACAACCACTTGCTTAAGAAATTCGTTTGATATTTTATTATTGTTAATTAATTTGGCTTTTATTATTTATGTCTAGTAAGAGTTTTGTTTCTGTAAATAATTCTATTAAAATAGACAGATTTTTGAGAAATTATTTTCTTTTAAAAAGACTTTTGAGAGTTTATTTTCTTTTAAAAATCTAATTAGGGTTAGGGTTTCATTGTAAGAGTACTAGTTTTTTTTTTTTTTTCTTTCTTTTTATCAATCTTAATTGCGAGATCTCTCTCCAATTCTTGATCTTCAATTGCTAAAACTCAAGAGTTAGCCTACTGCGCAAGAACTACATTTGTTTAAAATAATTATGACAAAAAATTAAGAAAATTTAATTAAACTGACAATAAGTCAAGTTGACACCTTAAATCCATAAATCATGTTCCCACAAGATGATAACTAGTTTGATAACATTAGAATTCAATTGTCCTCTTGAGCCTTAAACATACCAAAACTCGTTTGAGCTTTTCTTTTTTGGTTTCTTTTCTTTTGATGTTCTAATTTAGCCCATATTTGAGCCTCGTTTTTTAGAACATACTTTTTTCAAACTCATTTTCAATTACATATTTTTTCAATCAAATAATTTTATACATGAATTCAAAATTTTTTATTACTTTTTAACTGCACGTCTTCAAAAATTCACTATTACAAAATTTATTTTTACAGAAAAAAAAAAAAGAAGAAGAAGAAGAAACTCAAACAAACCCCAATATTGAATCTTGAAGTTTCATATTTAAAAAAAAAAAAAAATCAACTTTTTTAAGAAGAGTCGTCTAACCTTATATGTCCATTATTTTGTATTTACATATGTAAACGATGCAAAAACTTATCCCTAACACTCCCCACCTTGTATTCATCTAACATCTGTGGATGGCGTTAGTGATGAGTTTTTTTTAACTATTTTCAAATCAATCGATTTCAAACCAAATCAAACTATTTTATTTTTCAAACGAAACCACATTTTGCAGTTTGATTTGGTTTCCAATCACAGTTTTAGCGATATAAAAAACATCTTAAAAAATAAATATATTTGTCTGAAATTTTACTATATTACTTGAATTGAAACCATATGAACATAAAGTTATAATACTAATTATTAGGACTTAAGTTGTATTGGCGATTTTTTAAACAAAATGATTATTCTAAAAGAGTCATAAGAGTCATGGAGTCTTTTAGGGTGCTGTATAGATGAACTAAGAGTATTTGGGTTCGAGTATAGAATATGAAAAAAGAATCGTCGAATTTATGTTATCCCGTCGCCTAGCAGATGCTCCAACAGAAAAAACATAATCGTTGTCGCCCGTCGTCGCACGACTCTCGCTCGAACGACGGTGTGTCGTTCGAGCAATGACATTTTTCGAGAAACCCTAGTTCGCGATTTTCAAAAGTTCTATCTATCTTATACTATCTAAATACCTCATGTTATAAATATTCATCCTCGTTACGTTTTTATGGGTGGTTGATCATTATATTACATCCTCATAACATCATTCCAAGATCCAAGAATATATCCAAACATTGAGATTAAACTTTTAATCTTTGAGATCAATCAACTATAAGTTGGGAAAATATTAAAATTATATAATTCAAAACACTAACTTCTTAAATATAATTAAGAAGGTACTTTTTCAATAGCTTTCAGAGGTAGCTGAAGATTGATGAATGTTGGATTAGAAGTACGGGAAGAGTACAAGAACAAGATGTTCTTTATAATTCACATGATATAGACAATTTCAGAAGATCGGGAGTAAATGTGAGTGGAGCACGTTCCAACGAGTTTTGGAGATTGCAGAAATTAGATCAGCAAGTTTAGTAGATTTTTTTTTGCTGGATCATATAGTAAGTTCTTATTGTCCATAGTGGAAGTTATTGGCTTGCTCTCAGAGTTTTTAGTCCTGTAAAGGATTTTCCCGTCAACAAATATTGTATTATTTACTATTGTAACAATTCAATTTATGATAAACTTGAATTGATTGACTAAATATCTAGAACAATTAAAAAGTGACTTTTTACTTTTAATTGATAATTTTAATTCCTCGTTATTCACCTCCTTCTAGGTGATTCTAGGGTCAAATTCGTAACTTTCACTAATATATTTCTACCAATACAAGCTTAAACCAATAAATTAATACAACTTCGATTAATATATAAAATTTAAACTTGCAATTTCATTATTTAGATAAGAAAAATATAATCATAAATGCCTAATTATTCTCTTAAAAAACCAATAGAAGCCAACTAGTAAGTAAATTTGTTATGGTATAAATTGATTTAATAAAAAATATATCTTGAGTAAAATAATTAATCTTTTAAAAAAATTGTATGATCATTTCGGTTTGATTTCAAACAATCTCAACCATTGAAACTTAAACCAAACAATTTTCATGATTCTTTTTCAAAATTGTTGAAACCTAAATCACGTAGACCTAAACCAACTATTTAAAATTGTTGTTTCAATTCAATTTGATGTTTTGTCATTTATTCGTTCACCCCTACTACTAGTGGCCACCGCAACCCTCATCCGACTATCAATCTCTTTTAAATAATGATCGATGCACCTCCAAATGGGCAGGGCTGACTTCTCCCTTTCACGGGGACTCTTTAAATTAAAGAACATCTTTAAAAGACTCTTTAAGAGCATGTTTTGAAAGTGTTACAAACGGTTTAAATTATAGATAAATAAAAATGAATGATAAATAAATGCATAATACTTGTGAATTTCTCAAAATTTGTAATAAAAACGTGGCATAAATGATAATAAACAGTTTATAGGCATGAGCAAAAAATGAGTTAAATGTAAAATACACTGTATTTTAAAGAGTCGATCCTTAAAATTAAGTTTTGAGAGGCTATTTAATTTAACTTTTTAAAATAGAGAGTAGTTTTGACTCTTACATATGGAGAGTCAAACTCACATCATATTTCATATTTTATGATTATTTCATTTAATAAGAATATAAGACACGTGTTTCAAAGCTCCGTTACTTAATTAGCTATTGACATATATTAATTAAAAAATAAAGAAAAAAATCCAATAAGTAATTGTTTAGAGAAATAAAGATTTTTAAAAAGTTTGTAGGCACGTGTCAAAAAGTTTACTCTTTGAATTTAAATAAGATCTTTGTTTATATGGAAGACGCTTTTTAAAATTAAAGGATCTATGGGAGATACTTCCATTCAACATTTATTAACTTAGCTAGGTTTTGGGAGAATCCCGACCCTCCATTTCTAATACAAATTCATATACAAAGATTTAAATTCATGAGATCGACCTCTCCAAAGGATTACTAGAGAATGACATATATGGTTAAAATACTAGTGGATGTCTCATTTTCATCGGACCAAAGATTGATTTACAATCTATATTGTCATGATAGGAAAACCTTGTAATAAGAAATTATTCATTTCTTTTGAAAAAACCCCAACCTTTACCCCAAAAGGCAATATTTTTAGACTATTTTTCTAAGATCTGTCTAAAATCTAACCCTTTTTTTTTTTTTTGGGAAAAAATTAAAATTTTCGCCCCTCCCTCAAAAAGGAAACCTCAAACCCAGTCCCAAAAATAAAACCCAGTTGGAATTATACATTTAGCCCCTAATTGAGGCTTTTTTTTTTTTTTTTAAATTCATTTTTAACCTCATATTCTCTCATAAAATAATTTTATACGTAAATTCAAAACTTTTTTCCTATTTTTTAACCACACATGCTCCGCCTATAATCACGCTAAGTAATACTCAAAACCATTCTTCTACCCGCGTCAAAGGTTCAAACCCCCTTCCCTATAAATACTAAATACAAGCGGTCCCTGTTTCTTTCTTACACGTGTACTTTTCTTTTTGAGAAGTCCAGTGTTCAATTCAATGATAAACTGCCCATGGACTCGAAGAAGCATGTCAACATCAATCATCCTCAACACTCCTCTGAATACCAACCCTACAACACAAATGACCACAAACATACATAGGAGAACGAAGAAACACCAACCAATTTCGACCTACAGGGTTGAGTTCAACTTCAGGGTGTTCCTACCACAAAGAAATCGACTACATGCCATGCAGATGCTTACCTATACAAGTTCATGACAACCAAATTCATCAAAGAATCATCAAGTATATAAAGAATAGATCTCATATATTTTCTTTAATTTTGCTGACAGATTCTTCAAACTATTGTTTCCCTGCAACTCACATATTAGATGAAGCTGCTGGAAATATTGGTGCAAGTGTTTGTTAAGAACACTTAATGCTAGGAAAACACCACCACCTTAGAAAAAGAACTAAACATTATTTCGAAAACCAAAAACAACATATGTACTGAGACGGAATCAAGAGATCCTCTTGTGTATCAAGATTTCTCAAGTCATGGCACCACAGTTACTCTGAACCTATTTGCAGATATATAATATAAATATAATGCCAATCCACTTCCAATTTGTGTAGCTCCCTTGTAGAAATCTTCCCGAGGGAGATCCAATAATGCCACAATCTTACAAAGCAACTCCTCAGGTGAAATGATTTGATTCTTGCAAAGCAGGTCAAGAAGAAACCACTGTGGGATAAAAGTTGCTCTGGAACAGAATGAGAGTATTAGAATAACTGGAAGAAAAGACTGGTCGACCCGTCCCCAAATGATCGAAGATCAGCAGGTCTAACAAGAGCCCTGCACAAAGGGCAAGTTCTTTCCCTTTCAAACCTGAAAAAAGAAAAAAAAGAATTAAAAAAATAAAAATTGTGATGCCAACTGATTAGAAAAATGTAAAATGATCTATAGACTTCCTATTAACAAATTTGCAGAATATTGTAAAAGATAATGAAAAGGCTTCAAGAATACTAAAGGGATGAACATGCAACTTCCTTAAATGTCGATTAATCTGCATTAAATTTTTTTTTTTATGCATAACATAACTGAAGAAGAAATTGGGAAGTGCAATTGACAAAAATGGGGAAGAGCTATGTTGTAAACTTGTTGCACTGTAATTAGATGTATTTACCAGTCAAAACTCTACGTATTTCAAAAAGCTAAAAACATTAATCCCTAGTTTGACAATTATTATTTGAAAACTCTTTTTTTTATATACTCATTTTCAATCACACATTCACAATGTTCTACACATAAATCCAAAAAAAAATTCCTACTTTTTAACCACACAGTCTCCTAATATTAATATTCAAAACATTGTTTTTCCCAAATAATGGCATCAAACAGGGGCTAAATGACCGTTTGACGGGACTTCTGCTGCTCCTTTTTTTGTAGGAAAGCTTCCGGAGGAAGCTATCCAAGTCAACTTCCTTTAAAAACACTTCTAACTAGAAGACGCACTTCCAGAAATTTAATCAAAACATACCTAAAAATAGCTTCTTAGCCTTAGAAAGAGTTTTGGCTTTTAAGAGCCCTGTTAAACGGGCTGTAAGAAAAGAAAAATGGACAGCCAGCCTAGTTCTCCCAGAGCGAGACCAAACCAATCAGTTTTTGATGTAATAACACTGAAATTTATTTCTTAAGCAGACTGAGATGGCATTCCCAGTTTGGGAGCAGACTAATTCATCGGGTTCCAGGGAATTTTACTGACTCCCAATGTGTGCTCACACTGTAAAATTGGTGCAACTATATAAAAGTGGGAATATATACTCATGCATATTAAGAAAGCTGCCAAATTTATTTGCTGAACTACACCAAATATTTGACTCTACAAGCAGAGTTGCACTCCTAACCACGGGAATTTTTTTTTTTTTTTTTCAACAAAATCACAATTTTAACTGGATTTGAAATATGTTCAAACAATTAAAACCAAATGTTATCATCTAGATAGCTATTTCAGCTTTCAAAGAGAGATTACCATATTTCTCCGTTATCTTATATAAAATTAAGATACATTAACTTAAGATTTACATTTATCTTGTGTTTTCATGACATGAAGGGATATCTCAATTTTGTTTTATTCATTGGTAGTCCCAAAATTTTGGCGTTCATTATGGCAAATATGACGGTTCTCTAAATTTTTTTCAACTATTCTCAAAATTCCTAAATCATAATTTCGGCAAGGTCAAGCTAAGCAAATTATGCTACCAACCCCAGCTATTCTTTAGTGTAGGTACATCTAGAAATCTTTCTTTCTTCATTATCCATTTGGATAAATATTGCCACTCTAACCCACGAGTGCTTTCAAAATGAGTGCATTCTTGAGGTTACAACAGGTGACGCCCAGCAAAAATGAGAGAGAGAGAGAGAGAGAGAGAGAGAGAGAGATCAGCCTCCACCAGTTGGTGGTAAAGATAGCTGATGATAAAGATAAGATGGGTGGGAATGCCTTGGAAATTGGATTGAGGATAGGGACGTGGGGTTGTTACCTTGCCTGGTAACAGCCAAGAAATTAACGAGGATTTAATGATTCATGTCTCCCTTGACTCTACTATTGAATGAAATGCAAATAGGCATTATAAATAAGGACAAAAATTAAAAGTACAACCAAAAACATACATAATAATTATATTTCCACGAGATTACATGTAATCACGAAGTGCATCAAACTAACCATTCTGAAACACAGTCTTCACAGAAGATATGTTTACAGTGCAACAAGATAGGGGCATGCATCTTCTCCTGGCATATAGCACACAGATCTCCTGCAACATTCACCTGTGTTCAGTAATTTATAGATTAGTTTACCAAATGCTTTTCCTGTTTCCTGATGATGTATGCATCATAAAAATCCTCAACATAATAAATGAACCAGGACATGAAGACTACAAGCAGAGAGGTGCATGTCACTTCTTGAGGACATATGCTCTTATTTCCTTCATGCTCAGCCAACTCAAAACAAAAAACAAGAAAACTACGGATTTGACCATGAACTTTGACAGCAGGGACATAGCTAATGACAGTAACAAAACGTGGCCAAGCATGCTGAGATATAGCTGTCAAGAGAAAATCCAAGAACTCAAGAACATAGGATATGAATTGGGACATTAAGTGTATTTCTGGCTTGGAACGGGAAACTTTTAATGGTAAGACTTGGATATTTTGCTGCCTATTCGGGATTTAACATGGCAAGTATTCCAGTATCCTGAAATTTAGGTGGCATGGGACGTAACCCTGTGTCTTTACATGTGCAAGGTGAATGACCATTTACTTACTAAAACCAATGTGTTGTTACAAGAAGACATTAATAATTGAAATAACAAGATAAACAATTAACGACCAAAAAATACATTCTTATGCTGGGATGTCATTATGGAGTCTTATACAGAAATTCAAAAACATTAGTTGGAAACTTGGCATAGAAAATGACAATTGAATATGGACTATCAGATCAAAATTATAAGTTGACATTGTTGCCTTGAATAACCTTGTAACCCTCATTCATTAGAGAACAACTAAGATAGTAAAAATGGAAGCAAACAAGGTGAACTCAAAAGGTTAGTGCAAAGGAAAGTAGGATTTGCTAAATATTCCTGATTGTTAGATACATCAGGAAATTAAGGCTTACTTCTGTCCACTTTGACACCAGCAGGCTCCATAGTGATAAAATTATTTCTAAAACCCAAAGTGACGGAGATAAAGATAGAATAGAATTAGTAGTTAGATAGGATTTTAAAATAAGATTTCAATTCATATTATGATCATTTAGATTAGATTCAGTTAGATTTAATATTTTGATAAAGTTATAGCTTATTAGAAGTTTCTTTAATTTTAGATTAGTTTCTATATAAATAGAGGGCTTATTCATTGTAATATTCAACCCTTGAATATATGATAAATTGATTTTCTTCTTTGCCCTCAATTCTTCTCTTATTGGACCCCTTTTCTTTCTTGTTCCATTGCTTGTTCATTGTCAAATTAGTATGCTCCCGAGTCACAAAGACATCACTAATTGTCTTGTGAAGTCGGCATTAAGGCATATGTTTGTCCGCTTTCACACCAGTATGTTCCATATGGACCAAAACTAGTTCCACAAAATTTAAAAGTAAAAGAAACATTATACCTCTTCTGATGTCGCATAAGACCCATAATGAACTTCCTTTCTCGATAATGCCTTCGAGGCAGCAACGAAGGATTGGACCTGACAGCAGGGTGGAAGAAGATAAACAAATCTCTTTAAACATGGTGTGTTCCAGATACTTCATAATAAAAAAGCAAGTGAACGCAAGAAATACCTTTTCAACAATTGATGTAAGCTTGACAGTTAAATACAACCCTGTTGTCAATGATGAAAAGAGGCTTCCATTTTCTTTGTTCAAGAAGAATTTATACCATACAGGGGTCGGTAACAGTGCTCGGTATAGAAGCAGCGTGTACTCAACTAGAGTCAACATTTGACCCTGAATGCAAATCATACATCAGAATTCTATGGAATTACATAGTACCCTGCTGAACTAACAACTTCTTTATTATATACTCTAGAAACCATATTACCTGTCTGCGGAAATTATGGCCCCTGCCATTCCTATAATACATTAGCAGAACCAACTTCAAGACCATTGCAGCCTGCCGTACCATTGTATCTGAAACAAACAATTTCAGAAAAAATTTAAAGGACGCAACTAATTAAAGTACCCTTGACAGGATTCCAACTCCAGTTACCCTTTGCCTTCCAGAAAAACCATAAAAATATAATAAAATTGCATATGCTCAAAATATAAACTATAATAAATGTCAGAAAACAAGTTACATGGATTTTAAAATTTCAGAACAGAAACTGAGTATAAGGAAATTTTTCCAATAGAAAAAAGAGAGAAAAAAAATATGCCATTTGCAATTTAGTACGAGGGGGAAGTTATAGCCATGCAATGATCATATAAAATGTAACTTGGCCTCTCAACTCAAGTATAACCAAAGTTTAAATTATACTATTCAGTAAGGCACTTGATTTCCATCTCGTATTTAACTACCAATGCATACTCAGCATGCACACAAACAGGTTTCAAATGATCAATTATTTGTTCCCTGCGTGTATATCATATAGATGAAATGAAATTATTGCCAAAATAATAAAGAGTTCAACGAATTCATACCATTTACCAAGATGATAAAAATTGCATTCCAGAATGGTGGGATAACCTTTGGAGGAATCATGAATAGAGGGTAGAAAATATCATCATTCCGACACCACCAGTAGATTCCAGATACATGAAGTATGAAGGCAAATGAATAACCAACAAGGACAGAAATCTTTCTCTCTCCCTGCAAAAGTCAGTGTTTAGTTGTTCTTAAGTATTCCTATAGTCATCTTTATTCCTTCTACTAAAAGGGGTATGGCTAAAAGTTTAAACAATTAACATGATTATGCTACAAACTACTCAGCATATGGAACACACATCATACCTTTAGAGCTGTCTGCTTCCGAAGAATGTCATTAGACTTGAACAAGCCAGCAGTGATCCAAACCGTGATAAAGAATCCTGAAGATCCATATTTAGAAAAGTGGAGGGTTTAATACACAAAGAAAATAAATGTGAGTTTATAAATAAAAATAGTTATACGGTACGTATTATTGAATCTCCTAAATCATCAAATAGAAAACTAATAATTTGAATTATCAAAATCAAGTTTTGAAGGACAGTCAAAACACGAGAATACACATAGGCTATAACAGGAAAAAGGGACTAGTTAATTTCATAGACATGGAAGATTATGCATGTGTTATCTCTTCATGATTCTCTGTACAAAGACAATCAAGAATGATGATGTTTAATGTTATCTAGAACATTAATAACATTAAGACATGGAATGCAAATAGCAAAGTAATTAGGCTGCACAAGTTATGATAAACAAGTAAAAAGCTTGTTTCTTTCATACAGTTTCCACATCACTGAAGTAGTTTTACCGAAAAAATTTCATCAGTTGTAGAAGAATGGTTAAGATACAACGAGGAATAAGAAAGTGTGAGTTCAGTGGGAAATTAAAAGGACGGCTATAATGATATCCAAACATTATAACAATTCATTCCACATTAAACCAAGCTATATGCAATAACTAATCCTGGAAAACAAGATATAAAGGGATAGCCACAGGACTCAGAAAGGAAAACTATGATTTTATGGTTACTGCATCTTATATGCTGCTTATTTTCCTCGAAAAATAAATTTCAAAGAGAACCAAGAGAACAGTGGTTTACGGTGATCGTGTTAGGCCAGAAGTCAACCATGCTTTAAAAATTGCATCAAAACGAAACTTTTTAGGAGGAGATTATAAAGTTGAGCTATCGTGGAAAGATCAAAAGGCATTGAATGAACTTTACTCAATCACTATACCATTCAATTTCAAAGAAGAGAATAACAAGCAATGAGACTAAATCAGTCCATATCCATATCCATATCCATATCCTTATCTACACTACTGTGGCTTTACCGACAATAAATTTCAACAAGTCCTTAGCATTGTAACAATAAATTTGGGCTATTGTGAAAAGATTAAAAGGCGTTGAATAAATTTTACTCAATCACTATAGCATTCAATTTCAAAGAAGAGAATAACAAGCAATGCGACTATAGCAGTTTACACCCAAATCTACACCATGGCTTTGTCGACAACAAATCTCAACAAAGTTCTCAGTAGCATTACAACAAGAGCAATGAACATTTTCCAACTCCCAAAAACTCAGCCAAGTCTTCAATGCATTTTAGAGCATGCTCGGGAGTGCTTTTAAGTGATTATAACTTGTAGGTCTACAAAATGTGTGAATAACAAGTGGGTCATAGTCGTGGATCATATGAAATGTCTAGATAATAAGTATGTTTGTCCATCTTAATTTATAATTTAAGCATTGCCAAACATACAGTTAATAACTTCCTTAGCATTTTAACATATAAAATCATAGCAATATCTTAAAAATAAATATTTCTTCTAATTGTTATCCAACAGTAATGTGATAAGTTATTTTCTTCCATCAGCTGTCCTTCAATTTTATATTCTTGCAAAGAATTGAGAAAACTTAGTGCTGGTAACTTGGTAGTCAGCCTATACTGCAACCCTCGCCCAACATCATTATTTGCAACTTCTAGCAGTAAATGATGAAGTTTACCAGCTAAAACCAATGCACATGAAAAATGTTGCAAGGTAAAGCCTTCTTACAACAAACCAGTTATGGCTGAAAAGGTTGCTACTTCATTGGTTCATCCACTCACTTAAAAATTACAAGATTTGTACCATCAAATCACCTATCCTTAGTCGCTTCCAGGAAAAGTACCTAACAGCACCACGTCAAATCTGCTCTGAAATTTCATATTGTTGGAGCATAATAGATGTAGCACTGAAATTACTTAGCCTATGTTTCGCTCGTGTTTATAAACTATTGATAAACATTTAAGTCATTTTTTATCCATAGATTTTGAGGGACCCACAACTAATATCCATTTATCCATCATTCATTTCCATCTATTTATAAATTAAATCGTTTATAAACACTTCCCAAGCATGCTCTTACTTAAGTTTCACAGAGGAGGATCAATATCTTCAACTACCTCTACCCTATTCAATTATAAACATAAGTTTAAAATTAAGTTAAATTGAAGGGAAAAGAATACGACCTCCTGAAAATTAAAAAAGCAAAAGGAAAATCTGGCACCTGAACATGATGATCAATAACATACCTCATAATACAATGAAAAACATTTACTTGCACGAATGTCAGTGTGGATGCAAAAGCATAATTGAATGTAAATCAATTTTACCTACCCTAGATTGAATCCAACCAGAACTCCAACTCAGATTAGACTAGAACCATGACAAAATCATTAGAATATGGATCCTATACAATTTTCCGATATGACTCGTGATCAAGTTCAAAACACTATGGGCATCATCCTTAACGGCAATATGATATACATACAATTCGCCAGGATCAGTTTGATGCATATTGAGAACATCTACTATGATAAACATAAACAAAGTCAAAATATTACAATAATCAAAAGTAAACCCCAATACTCCGAAAATTACCTTGCAAGTGCTGGCGGATGAAAACCATCAATAAAAGCAAAGCGAAGGGAAGAATCTGCTCAATCCACCTCGCCACCTGCTGTATATCATATCTTTGAGAAGATGACGTTTCCCTGTTGGTATCATTACTGCTGCTGCTGCTACCATTCCCATTATCATCAACAAAATCCCTGGTAGGCTCCTCCGAACCCAAACCCGAGCCAGTTTGATTACCCTGTCCTCTAATTCTATCCTGCTCCCCTGCCCCGATTATCCGAATAGCAACCTCCCCATTGTTGTCATTGCTATTACTAGTACTATTCAGTCTATTCTCATTGATTGTAACAGAATTGTTGGTGGCTTCGGACACAAGGGGCTGGGCATCGGAGTGGATATCTGGTCGTACCCGGAGGATCCCGGAGTATTCGAGTAGGGATGAAACAGGCGAATTGAAGAACCGAAGGGGAGAAAAAGGGATTCTGGAATTTCCTCGATTGCTTGATGAATAAGGCCATGAATCAGAATTCGAAGTGTCAGAACTCGCTGCAGACTCCATAATTTTGACTTTTTCGGAAAACCCACAAAAAATCTAAGGATGTCGGAATGAAAAATCCGCAAAAATTTAATGATAAGAGAATGAAGATTCTTTTCTTTATGCAAACTTTTATGCTTCTGGCAAAGAAAAGTTCAAAAAAAAGGAAGGAGATAACAAGAGAAAAGTCAGATGAGCGAGGATGAAAAAATTAATGAGCGAGGACTATTATAATTAAAATTAAATCGGTTTACACAATTATGAAGAATTATAAAGAAACTTTTAATATATTATTGAGATAAATAATTACTTAAAAAATATTAGTATAGCTTAATTTTTGTAGAAAGTCAAGAGTTCATACTCGTCGACAAGTGAAAGAAGAATTATTTTAATTGAAAAGAACCTTGAATAGTATGAATGCCATCGAGAGTTTATACCATATTATATATGCTCAATATTAAAAAATAATAAATTTCTGCAACTTAGTTAGTTCGATAAAAATGTTTTTGTAGTAGTAAAATGACAATCGAAAACGAGGATCATAACTCGTTCATCCTCGATAGAGCTTTTCGTATAAAAAGCATTGTGTAAAAATGAGTGAGTTGGGAAATCACCAAAAAAAAGTGAAAAAAAATAAAAATGAAATGAGGTCGGGATGGTGGCAAATTATATACAAAATATATGTTTTATTTGATCATATATTTTGAGTATGAAGAAAAATAGGGGAAAAACGTTATACAACTATTATTGTGGTATTGATAATACATTAATTGTAATTTTTCTTTTATATTGAGTCTGTAATGATAATATCATTTCAATTATAACGTTTGTAATAATCTGACAAGCCTATCTTACGAATCTTTTTATTTTCTAGTGACATTGAGTTATATTGAGTTACATTGATGGTAGCGGTACATCGGTTACATCGATTGTAAATTTCATTCTTGTCTGATTAACGAATCTTGTATTTTTATGGTTATATTCAGATAAATATGTTATGCTGATGATAACATTGCGTTGAGTTAAATTGATGTAATATTGCATTGAATTACTGTGATTGTAATTTTCGTGTTGAACAATTTTAATAAAGCATCTCATTATTGGATTTTTTTTCTGCCTATGTTTGTAGTTGTATTACTTTAAAAATGGCAGATAAAATGAAAAAAAAAAATATATATATATATACAACTTACAACTACATTTTTGTCTACGCTCTTGTTTGGTCCCTCGTTATTTTCAAAATATATTTTTTCTCTCTTATTTTCAATCACACATTCTTTAATAAAATAATATTACACGCAAACTCAATTTTTTTTTAACTACACATTTTCTATCAAAATACTATTTCAAAATGTATTTTGACAAAAAAATAGAGCACAAACAGGCTCTCGTTAAACTATTTTTTTTTTTTTTTTTTACAAAAGACCTTACTACATTTTTATCACTGAGTTTGAACACACTCATGAAAATTTCCGAGACATATTTCAAAAAGTTCATTTTGATTACATGGGATGATTTATTACGGGATCCTAACATCTTTTCATGATATTTGCACTTATTGCTTAAATTGTTTATATCGTTTCAAACTTAACATTTGCACCCTTATTTCAACATTTTTCTTGCAGAGTCGATCATTTCTGTTTCATTTCGTCAATTTCTTTCGTCACATAAGTGTAATTGGCGCAAAACGTGCTTACTGTTTTCCTTTGTTGCACAAATCCCCCACATCATTTCAATTTTGAAAAAGAAAAAAATAAATGCAGCTAGAATTCCAAATTTGTTAAAAAGTACAAATGATGTCACATAAAACAATTTTAAACATACTCGTGAAAGAAAAATATTTTATCTTCCTAATTTACCCCCACCCCACCCCACCCCCACCCCCACCACCACCAAAATAATTAAAATTAGAACTATAAGTATTTAAAAAAAGAAAGAAAATAATTAAAAAATAATAAATAATGAAAAAAAAGAAGCAAAATGATGCTTATTTCCCATCCATTCCGCACCTTGCTTCTAGCCATCACCATAACCATCCATTCTACACATTCCACTGCAGCGCCATCTAGGGAGTTAACTATTTTTCTATAATTAAGTTTCATGTTACAATTTTTTTTTTTTTCCAATGAAATTACAAGAGTTTTTTTAGGGATTTAAATATTTTCAACAAATTTTTATTTCTATCTTCTTGGATGACAAACGTGCTAACACACACACGCGCGCGTCAGTTTTAAAATTTTGCTTTGATTTTGTTCAAATTTTTTTTTGTCTCACAAATTGATGTCTAAAGATATGATTTCTTTTTTCGTGTTTATCTAAGATCTCAATCCAAACCCCCAATCCAAATTGTTCTAATTAAAACCCAACTCAGAGGAAAGTAAATTTTTTTTTTTCAAGATGATTTTTTTGTTAATATGTTTAAAATTATTTTAAGTGGGTCTCGTTTGCACTATTTGAAAGTTTCAGGAGTTTGACTGTGACTCTTTTTTCTATTTGTTTATTTTAAGTTGATGGTAAATAAGTTGTTTTATCATGCTTTTAATGTAGAAAATAGATAGTAAGGACCTTTTTGTGCAAAAAGGTCAATCTGAGAGCCCAAATGTCAAAATTGAAATGATATGAATGATTTGCATAATAAGAGCAAACAATATTAACATTTTGCATCAATTACCCATATTTGACGGAAGAAATTGATGGAATGAGACGAAAAGGACTAACTTCGTATGAAAAAGGTTGAAACGATGGTGCAAATGTCAAATTTGAAATATTTGCACAATGAATGCCAACGATAGAGATGTTTTGTGCTAATTATGCTTATTCCTTCTATTTCTCATAATTGCAATTATATTTTCTAAATATTGAATTCCCTTTATTCTATTTGTATTCTTTTAAAATAACGTTATTCACGTTGATGACTATTCATAGTAGCTCTACATGACGTACATATGACAGTTTGTTATTTGACGCATTAATGCTATAATTTTTTATTATCTCATACATCAAATAACAATATGTCACGTGTGTGTATATATATATCTATATCTATATATATATATATATATATATATCACATATGACAAGTACTCCTACGGGTAATATTATTATTATTATTTTTTAAATAATACTCTAATAGTGACGAACAACTGAGTGACGGGTCGCCCGTGAGCAATGAGTCACCCAACTCGCTTGCAACTCTATATAGTAGTCACATAGGCATCTTGAAGAAACGGGTTGATTGATTTTCTTCAGACGAGGCAATCAATTGTACTTCCGAGTTTGTGATTTCGTGAATCTAAATCCATATCCATCTATACAAAAACCCAGAAGGAAAGAAGAAAATGTCAATACCCTCGTCATCAAGAATAATTTTCAGGTATTTCCATCTCACTTCATTAAAACCCTCACCAAACAACCCAAGCATCGTCCAAATTCCCACGTTTCGTACGTGGCTAATAATTTCTGCGAGACCCAATTTCTCATCATCGCCCAGTGTTGCGAGAATTTTCGACAAACTGTACCCAAATATCGAATTTTTGCCGAACATAAATTTTACTGGGTTCAGATACTTTTCTTTAAAGATTGAAACGGGTTCCAAGAATTTGGTAACAGATGCGGCGAACAATCTGGCAGTGGCGGTTAAGGACACTTTTTTGTGGTACAAAGAGGCCTTTTGGAAGAGAAACTATTTGATGTTGCTGGGTGCAGGTGTGATCGTGGTAAACATTCTTGCTCTTTCATCACGTTTGCAGTGAGTTCTTTAAAATTTGTATCTGATTCTGCTCTATATAATTCATTCAATTGTTTACTGCATTACACGCGAAGCAGTTAGTGTTGCGTTAGCCAATTTATTGAGTATATTAGCAATTAAGTTATGGAAATCTTTTATTAGCTCTCTCATCGTGAATCAGAAATTAGAATTCACATTTATTTTGAAACAGGCTTCTCTGAATTCTGAATAACTTTTAGTGGTTGAATGGTGATATACTGATGATTGAATTATGATCAATTGACTCCTCGACCAATTTACATCTATCTCAATTTAAGCAGAATATTTTTGGGAATTATCCATTTCATTTATGCACCGGAAGGCGGGCGCTGCTTGAAACTGCAATATTTATCATTTCGTGTACACCGTAGGAGATATTTTGTGCCCTGATTCATGTTTGTTTCCTCTTATAAAGGGGAAAAATTCACTGAAAAATCATAGATAATTTGCTTCTTGACTGCATGAGGATGCAGGTTTATGACTATGGTGATGTCTTGTTGGATATTACAAGCTCCTTTGATATTGTGAAGAATTTCTATATAGAATCATATCACCTTCTTTTTAGGACCCCAGGAAATTGATTGTAAGCTGCTAAAATTATGATTCGACTATTCCTTATTTTACATTTATCCTGGTTCTTTCACCTGTATATACTATCTGCCATTCTAATGTAGCGTAAAGAAAGCTCTTTTGTACAACAAACCAAAATAGGAAATTGATTGTAAGCTGCTAAAAATTGTTTGTCGACTATATTCCTTATTTTACATTTATCCTGGCTCTTTCACCTGTCTATCTCCCATTCTAATGTAGCATAAAGAAAGCTCATTTATCCAGCAAACCGAAGAAAGGGAAGCATAACAAATGGTCAAAATATGAGTGGTGAGGAATGGTTTCCCTTTGGCCTTCTACTTCATGAAACTTGTAGCGATTAAATAGATCGAGGCTAATAAAGGAAAATTGTGGAGAGTGGGGAATCTTTAACTGTTTAATGGGATTTATCTGTTCGAACCATGAGATAATATAATAGAATCCTTTGCATAATCCTTTTTGTGAAATGCTATTTCAGCATGTCACTTACCGAGTTATCCTGATAAGATTTCGTGGAACTCACATAGCATTATTGGTAGAGTATTCAATTTTATCATTTCCCATAATATTTTCATAAATATTATAGTTGCTTCTTTTCTCCTTTTTAAGGGATTGTATGTTCGTGCAAGATTCACAATTAATCCCAATAAGGTTTATAGAATGGCCATAAGGAAACTAAATAATCTGTTGGAATCCTCGTGTTTATGGGTGCTCCCTTAGGACAAATTTGATAGTATACGTGATGTCAAGAGGTGGTATTACACTTGAGAACTTCTGGCGAGATTTAGAAGAAAAATATGTTTTTATTTTTTCAATACAAGATTCGAAGAGGAAGAGCTTGGTAGTTGTTGAAGTTATGCAGAAGAAAGGCCAGGTTTTCCTCTGTACTGGCTGCTCGCGTATTCCTTTACACGAAGCAACTTTGTCTGTATATGAGTGATTGGCTCATTGATTTGTCTTGCTTTTTGAATGTCCTTGTGCAAGTCATTGGAGGTTGTAATTGTAGTCAAGAAAACTGTGTTGCCTACGTCTAGTTAAGACGTTTTTTAAGCATGGGGTAACAGTTGTTCCTACATGATAGGGGTTAAAGTAGTTTAAATTTTACTGGAGAAGCCAGATGCCATTGCATATGATGCAGTTAACGTTGCTCTTAATTATCTGCAGTTTGACATGCAATTATTGGGATGAAGAACATGACGGGCTGGAATGCTGAAGGGAACTTCAAAAAGCAGAAAGTAAGCACCCTGAAGAAACTGATTCGCTGTAATTTCCCAATAGGAGTTTTCATTTTTTGGTTGTTCATTGCAATGAAAGGTTAGGTCCTTTATCTTCGAAAGAAGATGTATTTGAAGCGCAGACATGTTGTTATCTTTCTAAGATTTGTGAAACTCTGAACACCGATGCCTCTGTGCATGACTTTTTGATATGGCAAACATTAGACCATATGGTTAATACTGAAGTAACGCTTTATGATTCCTACATATCTTCTTTTGTGCTGTACCGAGTTGTGTTGGCCCATTACTTCTCTCAATTTTTAAGTGGTCCTTGAAACTGGCACGGCATGGCCTGTGTCAGTCGAACCAATGGTTGGACATTGAATTAGAACTCTGCTAAAATCAGTTCAATCACACGCGATCTTCTGATAATTAGGACCCGTGATGATTTATTCAAAAGTAACTGATTTTTGAATATTTGTGAATTATTTCTTTCCTTTTACATCTATTAGCCATGTATTTACTGCGAATGAGGTAATGGTGTCTGGTAAAAGGTCATACTTCGTCTGTTGAGCTATAGTTATTATACTATGAACTCGTTGCTCGTCACATTTTTGAATTTAAGATAAAGAGAGCTAGCTAAGTTGGTATCCTTTCGCGCTTTAAATTGAAGAGAACTATATGTTTTATACTCGTGTTAGTGCTCGACTATCTTATGTTGAATGCAAAAGACTTGACATCTTTGACTAGGTCAAGAATACGAGCATCCAAGAAGAAGATTATTATTTTCTTTTTTTAAATGGGTGAATTGTAGCAAACGTTCTTTACTTTTACAGTTACGTCTCCAACCTTTTTTTCTGGACAACCGAATTCCCAACCTTCGATAAATTATCTGCAAGCATCCGAATGGATAGATTTCACTAACTCCATACCTTTGCCAATCTAATTAAAAAATAGTAAAACGATAATTCATTAATTTAATCAAACAATTACAAAAATAAAATATTCATAAAAGGGAAAAGAATTCCAAAATAATTATATAAAAATATCATTATTCATCTTCTTTACACCATTTTCTGCCATTATTGGCAACTTTTATTTTTGTATTCTTTCCATGTTTATGAATATTTTATTTTTTTATATTTTAATTAAAATAATGAATCATCATTTTATTCTTTTTTTCTGGCGTGCTAAGCCCCCATTTTTTTTTTAAAAGTTAATAAAATGTATAATTAAAAAATTGATAAAAATTGTGTGTGTAAAAAATGTGTGAATAAAAATACGTTGAGGTGAAATTGTGCTAAGTCGGTAGATCTCTCATAGAACTTTTTCTTTCCTTGCCGACTGCCGTAAACAACGAAGAATATTAATAACAATAGTTCCAATTTCCATACATGTGAGCTCAGCTTATCCGTAACATTATTGGGAAAATTATAGACATGTACAAGGAATCTTCAAGCATACCCATCCTTTGAATGTCACGTATCTTCTTAAATGTCACGTGTCGTCTTCAACTTGTCCAGTGACACGTGGCACAAACCCATTTCGCCCTTCCCCACAACGCAACTCTATATAAACCCATCGAAGTATATTCCAACTTCCACAGCAATGCATCATATTGAAATATGGAGACTGCTCTTTTTAGTTATGTCAAAACACCTATTTTACTTAAACCAAAATTAAGTAATTATTCTTCCATTCATCGCGAGCATAGAGTTGCTATGAACCGTAAATTCTTTGGGAGTTTCAAGTGTAGTAAAGGGGGTACTGCAGGTTGGGAACTGGATAGGAAATTGCAGAAGGAGATGAATATGGAAGAAGATATTGTAGGGAATTGGAAAGAGAATTGCAGAGAGAGTGGTGGGGTGGTTGAGCTTATGGAGTGCTTAGAAAGTGAAGCAATTATGGGGGAAGATGAAGGAAAAGAGGCTGCTGATTACAATAGGAGGGCCCAAATCTTTGACAGGAGTTCCAGAGTTTTCAAGGCTCTAAAAGAAAGCACAGATGATTCTTGATTTTAATTGGCTTATTTATAATTACTTATTTTTGCCTTTTTGCTTATTCTCCTTGTGGATACAAGATGTTTGCGATATTGGAATTTTAAGAATAATGTAGAAATCTATCCTTGGAATTTTGAATTATACTTTGCTTAAATACAAGTGGTGGTTCATGTAACACGAGAAATTCAGAAAACTTGGCATAACCTTTCGCTAGATTTGCAACTTTTCAAATAAGAAGTAACAATCATTTCATTGAAATTGTAATGACAATTAGACAACATAATTCTCAAATCAAAATCTTTTAACTTTATCACAACCTTTTTAAATATAAAAATCACAATTTAAATAGATAATCTTCAATACATAGTTGATAATAAAAAGTGGATGATATGTGACATCATTAGAATTTCTTATGTTTGGTTTATACTCATATTAGCCAAACATGCTCAAAGATGTTACCCAAATTTTTGCGTTTTGAAATAAACAATCTATCTATATATGAAAAAGATAAAACCAGAGGAAGAATCTATTGATGCCTTATCAATGGAATGTCTTCAAAACTTTGATCTCTTCCTCTCCTGCGATGAGCAAGATTCTAGGCTAATTCGAGTTTGCTGCTCCAACCATTACTAAACATACCTATTCTGTTTAGTACTTCATGTACTTATGTTGCGTATGATATAATTTCATGGTTGATAAATTTCAATGAGCCTTTCAAACTAGTACTTTTAGAATATACTATACAGCTTTTTTAATAAAAGCGAATTTTTCGATCAAGTTTTGAATAACATCGTTCGGGTGTTTCGAATACAAAGTCCCATTTGAAGCTTTAGATAAAAGTGCTATTGAAATATCGGACCCTAATGGTATATCGTACACGTTCCAACAATTGGCTGAGCAAATAAGTCAACTTGAAAGCGGCGGAGTGCATTATAAGGCCGCCTGCTCGGTGGGGGTGGCTCCGTTTTGGTATTAGGAACTAAATGACTAAATCAAACACGAAAAACATACCATGACAATACAATATCTCAAATATTAAGTCCTTGTAATGGATTCTTCTACAACAAATTAGCCTTATGCTCATGTGCAGGCGTACAGAAAATACACCTAATAAAGAACGAACTAATTAAGGCCACAATCATAGTAAAACTAGTACCTACCAAGCTAGTCATCTAACGCTGATTACTAAGAAAAATCCAAATTCAACAGAATTTCCAGCGGTTATTGCAGTTTACGCAAGTCACATATGTAGTCATGGGTTCATCTGCACTTCGAGTCTGCATCTGGTAGTACGTAGTTTCCTTCTTTTTGCACCTACCACAGGTGAATTGGTCAGTACTTGCCTGTGGAGCGGCTCCACGCTCACATTCAAACAGTGCTTTTTGTTTGATTTTCTCATTCTGCATTTGCCTCGAATCACTGGCCATTTCTTCTGGTGTCAGTTCAAGAATGGCACGTGGCTCAAACTGCCCGAGGAGAACTTTTCTCCGAAAATCTGGATTTTTTGGGTCCTTAATGTTGAACATTATCGATCTATATTTCATCTTCTGAGCACCAGTGGATTTACCCCATTTTTCAAACATCGCAGTCTCCACTAAAACAGCCACTCGATAAGGATCAGATGCACTCACTTCATCTCTTAGATCATCATCGACCTCGCTCGAGACTTTGCACAAAGCCTCTGCAAGAAGTTCCCGGATTTTGTCCCTCACCGAATCCTTGCAATAAACTAGAGAAGTCAGCTTTGGAGGACCAACAGGGTCTGATGCCAGTTTTTGCTTATCAGAACTCGGCTTTTCTTCTTTAATTCTTTTTTCATTCTGTACGAATTCTCCAGCAGCATTCTTTGATGTCTGGACATCATCCCTCTCAACATTTTTCCCATTTGAGGAAGTTCCCAACTTCATTAACTTCTCAGAATTTGGTGTGCCAGTTGTCGTATTACTTCTCTTCAACTTCCCATTCCCATTGTCTGTTGACAGCCCCTGCTCAACCTTCACGGAGCTTGACCTGTGAAACTTCCTGCTCCCATCAGTTTCAGCACCCGTTGGCTCAGCTTTCACAGAATCCTTGTTATTAACGATTCCGTTCTCGTTGTTTTTCGTTGTTTCCTTGACGATTATATCCTTCCACACATCAACCACATCAGAAGCCAAAGCCTTAATCTTATGGCTTCTATGTTTTGTCAGTTGCCGGAGGCGTTTCCCAACCTAAAACACAAGTCTTTGCTGTTAAGAATGTGGAGAACAAGCAAGGGAAACAAAACATAAGAAAACTTCACAGCACCAGCATATCTGTACTGGGAAAAAGCCTGCCTGGAAACTATGAATCCAAAACAACCAAAGACACGTGCACACCCGTGAAAATGGCAAGGTGTAGTGTCTTGTGTTTTGTCATTTGTGTTATCTGGACCACATTTAAAGATTAAAACATATCAACCTCATGCACTGATTATTTCTTGAACTAGCTAGAACAGATGCATTTTTCTTTAGATGTAGGCCCACAAGTCAGAAAACAAAAGACTATAATAGAAGGATGCCAAAGAAGAATTGATTTCAAGTTTAAGACCTTGTTTGTCATCAAACTGTGTTTCAATGATTATTGATTCAGGATGAAATGTTACCAAGTGTACATTATGCACCGAGTCACCAAAGACCCCTTGAAGATTAGGTGCACAGTGAAAAGTAATTAAAATTTTATAAAGTACAGCGAACATCATTATATTCACCGATAATTGGAGAAAATAAGTACAAAAGTAATTAAAGATTAAGATTTTATGTGTATTTCAGCAAACACAAATACCAACACCACATGACAAACCGGAACAAAAATCACTGGATCAGATAAAAGGGAACCCATCAACTTATATGGCAGGACTGGTTGTGCTTTGCACTGAGAACTATTTTCAGCTATACCATAGAACTATATATTCACTGGGAAAAGATAAATTTCACAAGTAAACAGAACAAACCGAAGAACTATTTTCGTCTATACCATAGAAATCCCATCATTCCTCCAGTAGAATTCCAGTGTTCACTAACCTAGCCCTGTATTCACATCGAGTAACCACAGCCTTTTTTTTAAAACTACCACCTACCAAGTCTTCAACCAAACCTGACACCACCACACTCCACCTCTATATCCTCTCTCCTTTGTTAGGCTCTTAATTTTATTTATGTGAATCTATTCAAATCCAACATGCAACATAAGCCTGAATGCAAGAACTATATCTGAGCACGAGTCTGATAAAAAAATGTTGCAACAGTTAACCAACTCAACTGGTACATGCTTCAGTTTTAGAGAATTAAGGGGTTAGTTTGAGCCCCAACGTTTTGGGAGAATAGATTTTGTAACGGTGATTTTTTGGAGAATGTGATGAAAAAAAAGTAAGGAAAATTTTTGGTTTTACGTGTAAATTATTTATTGGGAGAATGCGTGATTGAAAATGAGTTTTTAAAGAAATGAGGTCAAACAGGTGCTACAAGTATTCAGGCTTTAAAAATCAACTAAAACGCAGAATCTCATTTAGAGGTAATTAGAAGTGACAACATTTCTATAAGCACTTCATCAAATCATTAGTGTGCATTTACTGGTATTGCAATTCCGATAACTAAGATGAGTATATCCTCCATCGCATGTGTTGCAGATTTGGGACATTTTGACTTATAAACCCACAATACGAGGGTTAGAACTTCCAAGTTCCAATTAATATGGAAGACATTTGCATGGATGCAAGGATATGTCAACTGGAATTGCTTCTTAAGGCAGATTTACGCGTGGAGGAGGGAGCATATTTGAATTGTCTGAAAAAATATTAATCTAAGTTTACTTTTCAACAATGGACCAGGCCATCAGCTTTGAAGAAGAAATAGGTGGAATTTCAATATCACCAACCCCTTTTTACATTTCTTTGTTGTCTGTCCCTTTTTTCCTCCTCTTTTGATACTTCAACATCATTCAATTATGGAATCTGACTCATTGAGGGGAAAGGTAAAATTTATACATCAAGAGGATGAAATCTGTGGTTAATAAAAGGCAAGAGAGTTGATACTAGAAAATATGGTTACAGCAGAAATGACCGAGCACAACACTGTCCTACCAAAGACGGGCCAGAAACAAGATAATCAATATCTTATGAATAGGTCGCGCAGACAAGGACAGCCAACTCTAATGTTTGAGACAAATTTTGCCAATAAAGGTTGATTTGGAGGCGGACGTGCCTTTCAGAACAGTTGAATGTTCAACACAGCTAAACAAACTGATTTAGTCACATGATGTAAAGTTGAACTCCTGTAATTTTTAATATCACAAAAGTTTCTACTTTCTAGCATTCATATCTTGTCAGCTATGTCAATAATGGCCCCAAAATAGCACTGCCTGGTGATAAATTTTTTAAAGTAAGTCACATGGATTAAAATGGCACTTTTTTTGTTCTGAAATGACATCTAAAGACAATATTAATTAATTATCCAAATTTAATATTCGATATAAATTCTCCGAGTGACAACCTTTTCCCAATAAGATATCAAAAATTCAAAACTTGGTTACACTGGTTATACGATAGAATGTTATGTAGTAAATCAACTGTATTACAATAATATGAAAGGTAGAGAAGGTAATAAACCAGAAATAAACAGAAACTTGATATTACCTGTGTGGATACAAGGAGCTGATAATTGACAGGGAACTTGTTGAGCTGTTTTAATGCATCAAGGCACCGTTCCTCCTCCCCAGGTGATTTCTCAGCGGCATCTGCAGCCTTCTTCACTGCCTCAAAAAGCACAGTTAGCTCCTTCTCCATTACACGCAATCTATCAGATGCAAAAAAAAAAAAAGGAAGGAACCAGAAACATGATCAAATCAGTTTCTCAAACAAAGCAAAAGAGAAAATCTCTAGTCAAAGGAAAACAAATTTATCACCACCAATTATAGAGAGCTTTTTTAAACAGCACAACCACGGATAACTTGAGCCTTGAAATACCAAAACAAGAGAAATCCCAAAAAAAAAAAAACCATCTTTTAAGAGTCATTACTTCATTTTTGCAGAAAGAAAGTAACAATGGTACATGGAATTGGAGCTTCAGATCTAAGAAAGAATGAAGCCAAATTAAATTAAAACCTTACACCAAAAATATAGATCCGTTCTACGAATCACAGATAAAAATATTTCCAGAGACTGGAAACTAAATTGGGAACGTAAAAGTGAAGCTTTAAATACTATTATACAGAATTAAACGTTAAAAAATCCATCATCAAACCCTTTCCGCTTCCCCCTCCCTTCAAAAAAAGCATTCTTTATGGATTAGAGAGATAATTCATACATAAAGATCGAAAAAAAAAGGATTAGAATTAACCCAGGTACAAAATCATTAAAGAAAATCAGCCTCTACAACAAAAAAGACGATTTTTCCTACAAATCACACGAAAATTGAAAATAACAAAAAGCATGCGGAATTAACCTTACAGAATCAGATGACCAAATGCAGGAAGATATCGGTTAAGCTCGGCTTACAATGAAATCTGAAACCCTAGGCATAGTAGCGGCTTGGTTTTGACGTTTGAAGGAGATAATAGGGGCTGACGCAGCACGTGTAACTTAGTCTAACTTGATCCTACGGTCAATATGCGACTTCAGAATATCTTAATTCNATGCAGGAAGAGATCGGTTAAGCTCGGCTTACAATGAAATCTGAAACCCTAGGCATAGTAGCGGCTTGGTTTTGACGTTTGAAGGAGATAATAGGGGCTGACGCAGCACGTGTAACTTAGTCTAACTTGATCCTACGGTCAATATGCGACTTCAGAATATCTTAATTCCGCGAGGATTTGCGATAAGGCGCTGTTTGACAAAAACTTGTTAATGCATTTTTTTGTTACGATGCTGGTGCAGGGCAATATCTGAAAAAGTCATTTGACTCGTTTGACATGACTTTTAAAAACTCAGAAGGCTCTTTTGAGATTTAAACAATTTTTGAATATATTTGACTAATTTTATGAAAGTGCATCCGATAATTAGAAGAGTTTTTAAAGAAAATCGATCAGAAGTAAATTCCTCTAAAAGCACTTTTGAAATAGGATTTGCTTTTAAAAATTAGTTTTCAAATAAAAATTAAGTTAACTTCTTTCAAAAACTCTTTTATAAGAAGTAAAAACAAAAACAAAAATCATGTCAAATGAATCTAGAAATGACAAAAAAAAAATCTGTTAAAACTCGATGGACGGGATATTACCTACCTAACTGGGTAAACGGGGCTGGGTTCATTGCCTCGAAACGAGTACGGAAAACATAATTTCTGTCTCGCTACCCACCTCGTTTAAAATTAATTTTAAATTTAAATTTTTTATCAAACAAAAATAAAATATTTATCATTATTTTTTTTTAAAAGAAAAACATAAGTTGTTCTTAACAAATTGGGAAAAAAAGAAATAATATTTAGCCCTTGTTTGATTTGAATTAAAATCTCAAGTCAAAATCAAAAATTAATTTTAACCAAGCATTTTATCAGACCTACAACTTTTTAACTACACATTTCATTAACTTTTATCAAAATATATTAAAAATCTAATTTAATCTTTACCAAACAGGGGTTTACTAACTAATGATTTAAAAAAGGGTAATTATATTACCACCACAAAATTTATTAAGTGTACCACAATTTTTTATTTTTTTCTTATTTACTTAAATAGCCTTAACTAAAATTACAAAATTATGGTTAATGTACTTTTAATTAATCACACCACATTATAATTACACCACAAACATAAACCCAATTTCTTCTTCTTCTTCTTCTTTTCTATAATTGCTAGAGATCATAAATAAAATGATCACTTCTTATTGAAAAATTAATTTGCACTAAATATAAGTTTGAAGCTCAATTTAAAGTTGACCAACTCCCAAAAACACGAAGAAAAATCATTCCTACAAAATTATGAGCAAATTAGTATAAAAAAAAAGGAAGAAAATAAAAAATGTACCCAAATCTATGAAATTCCAATCGCAATCCTTCAAATTCTTGAGGTTGCTTTAAACACTAATAACCCAGCCCAATTCCCTAAACAAAGACCTCTGAGTTGAAAATTAGATATTAAATTAAATTGGATTTGAGTATGCAAAGGTTTTGGGAATAAAAGAGGATCGAGAGCGAAAAATTATTTGTTCATTTCGTATATTATGTATGTATGTGTGAGTGAGTAATAATTACTTTTAGTATCTCATCTTCTTTTATTAAGTTTCGAAATGTTTAAGTGACTTATCTAAAATTAGAAATCAAGTTTATTGACAAAGAGATACAAACCTATTTATTTGAAATCAAGTTTTTTTTTTCTTCTTTATCTTCCCATTTTTTCAAAAAAAATAGTGTGAATAAGAAGAAAACATTACCCATTTTCTCTTGATAATGTGGATGAGAAGAAATTGGTAAGGTTTTCTACTTCTTTTCTTGTCCAGTTCATATATCTATGGATGTACGCAATTTAAAAAAGTATACAATTGAAAGAAATGTTTAGAAGAAAATAAAAAGATGAAGTTTAGTTGTGGTGTATTTATACAAATCCAGAATTCTTCCTTTTTATTATTTTTATTAAATTAGGTATATAATTGTAAATTTGTTTTGGTGTATTTATTAAAACTATGTTTTAATTGTGGTGTGAATATAATATGGTACACCTAATAAATTTTGTGGTGGTAATATAATTACCCTATAAAAAATAAAAGCAAAAATAAAATAAATAAAAAACAAAAAGAAAAAATAAATGGGTCCCTTATCCCGCTTTAAAAGAGTATGAGAATGTGATAAGGTAACAAAAATACTCAACGATATGGGGGTGAAAATGACAGACAACACATCCTATACCCGCTCCGTTGTCATCCCTAAACGTACCCAAAGTAGCATTTTCAGTTTATTAAAATCTTTATTTATGTTCAATATATTTTTGAATATTTTATGCCCTCATTTGGTGAAAATTAAATTCAAATTTTAGTTTTAATTAAAATCAATAATTAATTTTAATCACACGTTTTATGAGACCCACAACATTTCACTCACACATTTAATCAACTTTTATCAAAATATATTAAAAATTTATTTTATTCCTGACCAAACTGGACTATATATATATGACATTTTTTTAAGATCATCTGGACAAAAAGGAATTGATCATATAACACCGTTTTAATAAATTTAATATATAATATAATATTATGCTTTTATTTATCCAATATTTACTTGTAATAAAATATTGAGTTTCTAAATTCTGCCAAATTTTCGATATAAAAGTATTCAGTTTGTGATAGATTATTTGATATGGGTTCTTCTTCATCTACATCTGTGGTACCCTGAATCAATAATGCTTGCAGAAAAATGCTCGAAAAGTTTACCAAAGTGAACTTTAACAGATTACAAAATAAAAACATTATTCGTTTAATCCATGAACACGAGCTCATTGCCTCTTTATATAGTCTCACTTTACTACCTTTTGAAATGCGCAAAACTTCAATGAGTGGAAGTCAATCCATGAAGATTCTTTCTTTTCTTACATGCAATTCTGCTCTTTCGTCAAGCATCTGATATCTCAACAAATGAACATTTCTCTGAGCTTATCCTATAGTATATACATCGTTTGAAAGTTGCATCAAGAATCTAACGAATGCCTAAGGGTTGTAGACGATCCCTGGCCATAATCCCAAGGACATAAGAGGTTCTTCGTGAGAATGTTTCCATGAGAATAAAACGGATCCTCATAAGGGACCTTCGCTGCACGGAACTCAAAGCGATTTTTGATGATCACAATATGAATGCGTATACAATCAACAATGGTCACAAGAATTATGCGACTTTGCCAGAAGAGTTTTCAAATGTGACAGAAGTGTGCGACAACATATATGATGGGATGAAAAAGTTGATTCTATGTTAAACAATCAAATGATAGAATAACATGTGACATTGTATTAACCTTATGTCACTGTAGCATAATTGTGGTCACAAACTCGACTCCGCATCAGGTAGTACATAGGTTCCTTCTCTTACCCACCACGGTTGAATTGGCCAGTACGGACTGTGTAGCACCTCCACGCTCACATTCATACAGTGCTTTTTGTTTGATTTTCTCATTCTGCATTTGCCTTTGAATCACTGCCCATTTCTTTTGTGTCGGTTCAAGAATTGCGCGTGGCTCAAACAACCCAAGGACTTTTCTCCAAAATATGGATTTTGCATAGTCGATTTTATATTTCATCTTCTGAGCACCAGTGGATTTACACCAATTTGTTGAGTTTAAACACCCAAAAGTAATTTTATTAATGATATAAATTTACAAATTTTGAACACACCAAAATCTCTGGCCAATTATATTTAACAATGGAACACTCAATTTATTCTCTCTTTCCACTCTATGTTTCTCACCCACGCACACACTCTCCCACACAGACTCTCATCACTCATACTCTCCACTTGCACACCACTAACATATATTACACACCAATATATGCAGTGCCACTCTCTCTCTTCCTCTCTCACACTTTTTTTTAGTGCTCTCATACCTCTTACTTATATACACACACATTTATATAGGCATGAATGTCGGTGATTGAAACTTCTTGTATGACAGTACAACAATTTCCAGATTTCTCCAGCATGTCGGTGATTGAAGTTGGTTGCTGCTCCTCGATTCTTCATGGCAGTGGATTCACAAATTTATTCTCTAAGAATGGAAGTGGGCTGTAGGATAACAAGAGAATTATAGTGACTTCCATAAAAGTAGGTGCTGCGTCTTTAATTCTACCCTTCAGCATTTAATTTTCATTTTGACTCTTCTTTTTCATTATGTCTAACTTTACCTCAAACTCAACAAGTTTTAAAGAGCTCGATTCTTTATTCAATGCATCCGCTCCTTTAAATATGTCTAGCTCCTTCGTACTTTTCTCTTTGCCTATTTCAAGGTTAATATGCTTAATTTTTTATTTCTCACGTGCACTCAATTTCCTCATTTGTGATTGTGAACTTTGACGTACCTCAATATTTTGTTGACTCCTTCGATCCCCCGTTAGTATTTCCTGGTCCACCCATTTTGCTTAGGAATCTGTGTTGCTATTGTAATCTCTATGATACCATTTGATTTATGTGAATCTTTAGATTCATCAGCGCTTCGTTGTGCTTCAGTGACCTCCTCTTGCAATTTGTCTTTCGTTTCCTTTAAATCTAGCAGTTTCACCATCTGCCGTGTCTACCAAGAATATGCTTTTTCAAACACATCTTCGGAGTTTGTTGATTCCTCTCTCTCCGAAATTCACCAAGAAGACTCTTCATGAACCACGATATCCTTTCCTAAGTCATCGATCCAATCATCTCGCAATCCAATTGTTCAGGAAGAACCACAACTAATGCTGATTCATCTTTTATACTTGAATTGATTTTTTTTTCTCGAGCCTGTTCAATTACTTGTGGATGCCATAACATCTCATTCTTCTTCACCATCATATTTCTCTAGCTCATTATAAGTTGTCATATTGCATTCTGTTAGCTTTTTCTTGAATAGACAATCTCTAACATAATGACCCTGTTTGTCACATACAAAACACGAGCCCTTAGTTCGTTGAAATGTCTTAGACTATATTTATTAAACCCGGCCTGACTTGGTCGATTGGACCGAAAAATCGACAGCTTGGACTCTTGACTGGGCCAACAGATTATTTTGATAGAAATGTACTTGACTCAGTCAAAATCGGGCTTTAACCGAGTTAACCGGCGATTTACTCGGCAGATTGACTGGTTTGATTGGGTTTTGAAATTCTCTTACAAAATTTTAGAATCCAATGGAATTGAACATTGGACTTTTAAGGAAAATAATGAGTTCCTCACCACTTGAACATAAAGTATTTTATTATTACTTATGTGCAATTACTTATATCTATTTAATGAATCATTTATAGGTTTTATAAAAATATTCTTTTCAAAAACTTTGGTTCAACATTTTACTTTATTTTATAGACCTAAAAAATTAGTAAAAAATAAATTAAAAATTTTAATTTTGCCCCTAAAATAATTTATACTTTTATGTAGATTTTTATGCAATGACCCGTCGTTGAACCATCGGGTCACCGGTTGAACCACTAACCCATTGACCTGCTGCATTGTTCGGGTCGAGTCTGACAACTATGCCTTAGATGACTGACCTCTCTTGTCGTGACTTTGTTTGCCTCCCATTGTCACATAACCTTCTTCATGTTTATTTTCTTTTAGTTCCTTATTATTTTGTTGACGGTATCGATCTCTTTTTTTATAACTAAATAATGCTTCTTCCTCCTTTCTTTATTGAAATCCCTACCATTTGTTTAGTCAACGCTTCTTGCTCGGCCAGGAAATTTTCGAGATTGACCAATGAAGGTTGTTCTGGCCAACCTTGTATGGCAGCAATAAATCCTCTAAATTTGGGTCTCAGACCATGTATAATTATTCTTCTCATTATAGACTCCGAAATCTTGCTTGAAAAATCTAATTCTGAAATTTCGCGACAAAAAGATTTAACTTTATTAAAATATTGACTTACCGTTTGTTCTCCTTGAGTGATCGAGAGTTGTTCATTTTTCAGCAATTGAAATCTCAAATCATTTTTGTTTTGAAAATAGAGTGGCTAGAGTATCTCATGCTTCCTTTGATGTAGTCTCGTCTCTTATATGCTTCAACAATTCTTCCTTAATTGTTGTCTTTATAACGAACATGGTCTTACCCGCTTTAATTCTCAATTTCTATAGAGCTCCGACCTCTGCTGGTGGCATCACGTCACTTCCACCAACTACTTCCCACAAGTCTTGTCCTTGGAGATACGACTTTATGCAAGTTTGCCATGTGGCATAGTTCTGATTATTGAGCTTTTTTATTCTGCCTACTGATTGTAGATCGACTATCGTGACTTGATTTATCTCTTCGTAATCAAGTAAGCTTTACAAAAGCTTCACAATCTCATTTTGTGCACGAACCCCCAAAGCTCAAAAATTGTCCCAATCGTCTTGTTCTGATACCAAATTGCTGAGTTTAAACACTCAGAAAATAATTTTATTAACGAAATTAATTTACAAATTTTGAACCCAAAATCAGTAGCCAAATTATATTGAACAATGGAACACTCAATTTATTCTCTCTTTCCACTCTCTGTTTCTCACTCACGCGCACACTCACACAGAGACTCTCATCACTCATACTCTCCACTTGCACACCACTAACATGTCGGTGATTGAAACTTCTTGTACGGCGGTGCAACAATTTCCAGATTTCTCCAGCATGTCGGTGATTGAAGTTGGTTGCTGCTCCTCGATTCTTCTAGTGTGGCAGTGGATTCACAAATTTATTATCTATGAATGGAAGTGGGTTGTAGCATAACCAGAGAATAACAGTGAGTCAGTGACTTCCAGAAAAGTCGGTGCTGCATCTTCACACTTTTCAAACATTGCAGTCTCCACTAAAACAGCCACTTGATAAGAATCAGATGCGCTCACTTGATCTCTTCGATCACCATCGACCTCGCTTGAGACTTCGCACAATGCATCTGCAAGATGTTACTGGATTTTGTCCCTCACCAGTCCTTGCAATAAACTAGAGAGGTCAGCTTTGGAGTGTCAAGGAAACAAATTCAAATCCCAAAAATCATGGTCAGCTGCATTAGGAAACTACCAAGACGTTAATCGGTATTCACGTGGAGAATATCATACAAGGAATGGTGGAGCCTTAGCCAAATTACATGCATCAATGACTGCATTAACAGACCTTGATAGCTCCTATAATAATGCATTTGATTGTAATTAGAAGGCAATTCACATGTATAAATTGTAACACAATGTTGTCAATGAAAATACCACTTTCCACCATCACTTTCCTATAAAAATTCTCATGGAGGACCAACGGGGTCTGATGCCAGTTTTCGCCTATCAGAACGCGGCTTTTCTTTTCTTTTCTTTTTTCATTCGTTTCTCATTCTGCACACATTCTCCACTCTCCAGCAGCGTTCTTTGATGTTAGACATCAACCCTCTTGATTTTCTCCCATTCGATGAAGTTCCTGACTTTAACTTCTCATTCTCTCGGAGGACCAACGGGGTCTGATGCCAGTTTTCGCCTATCAGAACGCTGCTTTTCTTTTCTTTTAATTCTTTTCTCATTCTGCACACATTCTCCAGCAGCTTTCTTTGATGTCAGACATCAACCCTCTTGATTTTCTCCCATTCGAGGAAGTTCCTGACTTAACTTCTCAGAATTTGGTGTGCCAGTCGGATTACTTCTCTTCAACTTCCCATTCCCGTTGTCTGTAGAGGGCCCTGCTCAACCTTCACGGAGTTGACCTCTGAAAACTTCCTGCTCCTGTCAGTTTCAGCACCTTTGGCTCAGCTTTCACAGAATCCGCGTTATCAACACTTCCATTCTTGATTTTTTTCATTGTTCCCTTCAGTCATATTCTTCCACACGCCAACCACATCAGAAACCAAAGCCTTAAATCTTATAGCTTTTATGTTTTATCAGTTGCCGGAGGAGTTTCCCAACCTGAAACATAAATTCTTTGCTGTTAAGAATGTGGAGAACAAGCAAGTGCAACAAAGAATAAGAAAATAACATCCACCAGTATAGATTCAAAGTGAAACAAAGAGAATGAAATACACTGCTAAAGAACAGTGCAATCTATTCAGTAAAGCAGAATTTCTTTCCCGCATCAACCATCTAAAATAGGCTGAAGGACACCTTTGATTGCATGGGCTAAAGAGACTGCAACTGCTGCAAATGAAACATTGGCAGTAACGTGCTCAAGTGTGTGGCATTAGCAACTTGGATGAGCAACTACAAGAGTCAATCGGCAGCAGCGACCCAATATACAGATAATAATAGGTTGGTGATATGTGACGTCATTTAAATTTTGAGTACTTGTCAATAATTTCATCCATCTAATGTTTGATCATTCTCATCTTAGCCAAACATGCTCACAGACCCTTTATGCAACTTCACAAAGTATCATAGCAAAGTAAATTTATATAAATATTAGGAACAACATGAGCAAAGATAACATGAAGAAAAATAAATAAATAAATAACTATGTCAATACAATACCTCAAAATTTGAAGACTTAAAATAGCTTCTCCTACAATAAATTAGCCTCGTGCTCATGTGCAGGCAAACAGAAAATACAACTAATAAAGAAAGAACTAATTAAGGCCAAAATCATAGTAAAACAAGTACATATCGATAAATTGCAAATTTCCAAATTCAACAGAATTTCCAGCGCTTATTGAACCTTACACCACTATACTCCACCTCTATATCCTCTCTCCTGTGGTAGGTTATCAATTCTATTCACACAAATCTACTCAAATCCAACATGCAACAGGAAACTGAATGCAAGAAACTATATTTGAGCAAGAGTATGATAAAAACTATCGCAACAGTGAACCAACTCAGCTGATACATGCTTCAATTTCAGAGTGTTACAAGTGTCAAGCTTCGAAAATCAACTAAAACACATGATTTTGAATCTCATTATAAATGATGCCTGAAGGTAATTAGAAGTAACTATTTCTACAAGCATTTCATCAAATCATTATTGTGGGCATTACTCATATTGCAATTCATCAAATAACTAAGATGAACATATGATAACCTCGTACTCGATCGCATGTAGTAGATTCTGGCCATTTCAATTATAAACCAAGTTGGAGGACGAGCAATAGAAGTCAAAAGGTACTTGGATTGACCACCAGTTGACGCTTTTAGGGGTCCTAAAGGAACTTCCAAGTTCCAATTAATATGAGACATCTTATAAGGACATGTCAACTGGAATTGCTTCTTAAGGCGGAATTACGAGTGCAGGAGGGGGCACGGCACATTTGAATGGTCTGAAACAAAATTACTAGAAGTTTACTTTCAACACTGGACCAGGCAACCAGCTTTGTAAAAGAAATAGGTTGAATTTCAATATCACTAGACCAGGCACTTCAGTTAGCAACTTTTATTTTCATAAGCATCGTTTAAAGTTGGGGCAAAACAAATTAATCACATGGTATTGAATATCAAATTTGGGTTGTGTAACGAATTTGTTTGACACTACTTCTGTCTATAGTAGAGATTGATTATTATAGTATAGCGTGACATAACTTTTATACATATTTGAAAATTGGGTTATTGCATGTCAATTATATTTAGAAGTGGGTGCCTTTAGGAGCAGTTGAAAGTTCAATATGGCGAAACAAATTGATTTAGTCACAGGATGTAGAGTTTGGAACAAGAAGAAACAATAATGTTTAACTTGCTGTTGTTTGCAATTATTAATGTGACTAAGGCTTCTAGGGTTCATATCTTGTCAGCTGTGCCAATAATGGACTCAAAATAGCACAGCCTGGTGGTAAATGTTTTTGAGGCAAGTCAAATGAGTTAAAATGGCACTATTTTTGTTCTGAAATGGTAATCCGAGGGCAATATAGGTTAATTATCCAATTTTAACATTTGATTTGAATTCTCCAAATTACACCCTTTTCCGAATAAGATGACACTTAGTAACACAAAATCAAAAGTCAGTTACACTGGTCACGACACAGAACGTTAGCGAGCGAAACAATTGTGTTACAGCTTTCTGAAAGGTAGAAAAGTTAATAAGCCAGGAAAAAAAATTCTAGATATTACCTGTGCGGATACAAGGAGTTGATAACTGTTGGGAACATGTTGAGATGTTATAATGCATCCCAGGTGAATTCAGCTGCATCTGCAGCCTTCCTCTCTGCCTCAAAAAGCTTGGTTAGCTCCTTCTCCATTACACACAAGGAAAAATGATCAAATTAGTCTCTCAATCTAAGCAAAAGAGAAAATCTCTGATCAAAGGAAAACAAATTCATTATTACCAATTATAGAGAATCTTTTATGAACAGCACAACAAGGGATAAATTGAGCCTTCAGATATCAAGACAACAGAAATCCCAAAAAGTAAACTATCTTTTAGGAGTCATTACTGCATTATTGCAGAAAGAGAGAAAGCTACGATGGTACATTGAACTGGAGCTTCAGCGCTAAGAAAGAATGAAGCAAAATTATAGTATAAACTTCCACCCAAAATAAAGATCAGTTCTACAAATCACAGATAATCATATATTTAGAGACTGGAAACGAAATTGGGTATGTGAAAATAAAGCTTCAAAATACTAATATACAGAATTAAACATTTAAAAATCCATTCTCAAAATTTTCCCCCTCCCCTTAAAAAAGACATTCTTTACAGATTAGAGGGATAATTTATTCATAAAGATTAAAAATAGGATTAGAATAGTAACCCAAAGATGAAAACATTAAAGAAAATCAATCTTTACAACAGAAAAGTTGGCATAAATTGAAAAAAATAAAATATGTATGCAAAATTAACCTTATGGAATCAAGAGATCGGGTAAGTTCGGCTTAAGCTTACAATGGAAAGTGGAACCCTGAATTTGGTTGCCACTACCAAGTTGATTTTGACATTTGAAGGAGATAATCGGGGCTCACGAAGCACATGTAACTTGATCATAACGTCAATGTGCGACCAGAGAATACCTTGAATCTGTGGGAATGGGATAAGTCCAGGGAAAATTTGCACAACCTTATTGTCAACAAATTCCTTGTCACCCACCTAAGAAGCACCGACATGAACATGGGTGTCGGACGCGTCGACATACGATTTTTCAAAAAAGTTCCGACACAATAGGTCGTCGATACGTTGATTACAAATTTT
>CAIGRN010203904.1:0-11042 GCA_903798345.1 Fraxinus anomala | reverse complement strand
ATTTTGGAGTACAATTAATAATGATTATTTGAGTTATTTGATATCGTCATCTTCTATCCTATGGTTGATTTGTGCAAATTACTGGACAAATAAGAAAATGTAAAATTAAAAAAAAATTGTAAAATGACATATGGCAACGATAAAAACTGTTGCAAAAAATAAAAATATAAGCATAAACAACAAGCAAAAAAGTTCCAAAAGGTTATTAGCAACGTTCAAAAAATGTTACAAAAAAATTATTAGCAACGCTCAAAAAAAGTTGCAAAAAGGTTATGGCAACACTCAAAAAACGTTGCAAAAAAATTATTTGCAACGTTCAAAAAAACGTTGCAAACAGGTTATGGCAATACTCATAAAACGTTGCCGTATCTTTCTACTCTACGACAAGATCGGTTTGCAACATACTCAAAAACGTTGTAAAAGGTCGTTTTCAACTAGGGTGATTTTGAATGTCTTTGTGTGTGTAGGCATAGCTATTCAATAGGGTAATTAGCACAAAACATTTCTCTCGTTTGCACTCATTGGGTAAATTATTCTTATTATTTTATTTTGGAGTACAATTAATAATGATTATTTGAGTTATTTGATATCGTCATCTTCTATCCTATGGTTGATTTGTGCAAATTACTGGACAAATAAGAAAATGTAAAATAAAAAAAAATTGTAAAATGACATATGGCAACGATAAAAACTATTGCAAAAAATAAAAATATAAGCATAAACAACAAGCAAAAAAGTTCCAAAAGGTTATTAGCAACGTTCAAAAAATGTTAAGAAAAAATTATTAGCAACGCTCAAAAAAAGTTGCAAAAAGGTTATGGCAACACTCAAAAAACGTTGCAAAAAAATTATTTGCAACGTTAAAAAAAACGTTGCAAACAGGTTATGGCAACACTCATAAAACGTTGCCGTATCTTTCTACTCTACGACAAGATCGGTTTGCAACATACTCAAAAACGTTGCAAAAGGTCGTTTTCAACTAGGGTGATTTTGAATGTCTTTGTGTGTGTAGGCATAGCTATTCAATAGGGTAATTAGCACAAAACATTTCTCTCGTTTGCACTTATTGGGTAAATTATTCTTATTATTTCAAACATGGCATTTGCAATCTTGTTTCAATATTTTCAGGCAAAGTTGGTCCTTTCTATCTCATTCTGTTATTTCTTCCATTAGACAAGTGGATTGTACTCACATCATTTTAGAACGGTAATTTTGTCAAGCCATGGGATAAGTTTTTCCCATCTAATCCATTTTCCCTTCATCGATGAACCATTTTCTCCCTGCAATCACTACCCAAGGTTGAACAAGAGAATCTGCCCTTCAACTGTATTGTTATAGTATAATCCATTTTCCCTCAGTCCATAAACCCTTTTCTCCCTGCAATCACTACCCGAGGTTCAACATGGAAGAGAATCAGAGTTTACTCAATAGTTAACTGCTTTCACAGCAACATCATTCAAAGGATCTTATTTGGTTAAGGTCTGGTGTTTGTAGCGCTGGTGAATGCTCGAAGAAACAAGCGTGTTCTTTAAACTGTAAGAGCTTAATTTATCTAAAAAATTTATTTGTGTTTTTGCGTACTTTTGATTTACTTTTGTTGGAGAAGTAGAAACAAATGAAAATTTGAGGTGAAAATGAATTTTTTTTTATTGATCAATCTGTGTATATTTACTATAGTTTTGATTCATCTATTCTATATAAATATGGAAATAACTGACGAGATCACTAAACTAATAAGAATACAAAACACACGTCTACGGTTGGATATAATATTAGCCTAATCACATTAATCTTTAAAAATCTTCTGCTCATTCATTGAGATATTTCTAAAAGGCTACCTGATTTTGTAGATCAAATCCGCTAAATGTCGGGAGCAAGAAAACTCGGGAAGGCCACAAAAATCTAAATCCTCGAAAGGTGCTTCATATGTCATTCGTGATTCTTTCTTTGGCACGGATAAGCAAAATTCTATCCTTGGTACCTCAAGTCCTATGGTTTTTCATCAACAATTTAAAGACATAAAGGTCCATCAGGTACTATGAACATGGAGGCACCCAGTAAACTTTCAACTCAGCTAATGAGAAGCAATTCGAAAATGGTTCTTTGTGCTCCAGATCGGAACTCTGCCGAATTCAGTATTCCGAATCTTCAAAACAAGTACACCATATTCACAATGAGTGCAAGTTATAGGGATTTTTTGTGTTAATTACCCTTCTTTTTTGGTGATATATATAACCTGATATGTAAATCCTCATTTCAAATCATGAATTTAAACCATTTGGTCCTAGAGTTTATTGCTGCACGTTTAGTTTATTTCTTTATACAAAGATTAAGAACAATTCTTTATTCGTGAATCTTGAATATTTATAAATTTGATGATTTAGGTTCGCTGATATTGAATTTTTACCCCTCTCTGTATATAAGATGTATATACTATAACAATACAATTGAAGGGAAAATAGATTAGGTGAGAAAATCATATACAGTGTCTTGAAAAAATTACCCTTCTCAAATGATTTGAGTATAATACACATGTCTATTTGATGGAATGAATTAATAGAATGAGACCGAAAGGATCAACTCCACAACAAATGTTGAAATAAAGTTTTAAATGTCAAGTTTGAAATGATAGAGATAATTCGCACATTGAGTGCAAAAGATTGGAATGTTTTGTGCTAATTACCCGTATTCAATATTAGTCTCTCTCCATATGTTTGATGTTATGTAAATCTTGTACATGATGTTTCATAAAAGTATAAATTAATGGAGTTAATAAAAATGGAAATTGTAATTAAGCTATATTAGAAATATAATTCAACTGTGAGGCCATGTAAATCAGGTACAACGTACGTCCAACTCAATAACACAATTTTGCATTATATTATCATTCACTATACCAAAAATAGCCTTTCGCAACGGGCAAAAAACATTGCAAAAGTTGCAATGTTCGAATGTATGTTGCGGGCATCAATGTTGTTGTAGAGTTAAAGGATATAACAACTTTCAATGATCGTTGCAAGAGGTTTCCAAAGAACGTTGTCATTAGTTTTTTGCAACATTCAAAGCTTATTGCCGTTAATGTTTTAGCAATGTTCATTGTACATTGCCTTTAATCTTTTAGTAACATTCGTTGCACGTTGCTGTTAATGTTTTAGCAAAATTCATTATGTGTTGCCGTTTTCTACCATTTAAAAAAAATTTGCTACATATATTGTCATATTTATAAATATATTATTTTACATATTTAAAAAAAAAAATTGAAAGGCCACTTTAATTTGGGCCTAAATTATAAAGAAATATTGAAAGCACTAGAAAAGCTCCTATAATCTAGTAAAACTAAACTCTTATATCATTTACTTCAAATTTTCTCTCTACAGTAGCAAACCATATATCTGCGAATTCGCAAAAGGAACAAATTACAATTCTCCCAAACAAGTAGCTAAATATTAGATACAATAAATAATTTAATGAACATGATACAAAAGATAGACAATTCTAAGCCACATTAATAAGTTATACTCCAAACTGATAGACAATTCTAAGCCACATTAATAAGTTATACTCCAAACTGCCTTCGTCATCATGAAGCTTGACTGTCCTCATCCCACTTGCCCTTCGGTATCTCCTACTGTTGAGTTTTGATATCCAAATAAACCCAGGACGGTGATATTACTCAATGGAAATTTTGAGTCGGTTTTGAGCAAATGACTGAATATCGACACCTCAATGAAATTGCTCGACCCGAAAATCACTTAGGACCATTGGAGATGCTCATGGTTTGTTCACATCTTGGAGGTTTATTTTGTTTGGCCCATAATCCATCTTTTTGGCCCACTTAAATGATTAACCTAAGCCTACATATATGCAGCCTCTTTCCTCATTAACGTGTGTTATTTTCCCTTTGATTAAGAGCAAAAAACGGCTGTTTTATCTTTGCTTTGTGCCCTACCATTTTGGTCCTTTTCTTGCCTTTGTTGCTGTCTTCTGTGGGTGTCTTTGTGGCTGAAATAACACCTTTTATGTCCTTTGTGGGTGCAATTGGTGGCAACTGAAGTGAACAAGCGGCATGGTTTTGGGTCATTCATTGGAGGAGTTGGTAAGGTCGAGATTGGTAAACTGAGTCTGGAAAACACCTTGTTGTAGCCATCTTTCGCGACAATTACTTTTTTTGTAGGCTTCCCACTGTGGGTTCTGGCTCTACCCTGAATGGCATACAAAGTATCCATGCCTTCAGTTACCTGGTCCAAACTTTGGAAACAATGAGGTACTACTCCACTACAAGAAGGAAAACAGTTAGCGAAATGTTTGTCCTAAATTGTGATTTCATTTTCTCAAATCTAAGCTGATGCATAACATGAGAACTAGTAAGCGGATCCTGAACTGAATTCCAAGAATAGAAAATTATTATGTTAATATTTCTAGTCCTGTGTATACAGCATCTGGCCGAACAAAAAGATCGTTGCTGGCCAATTTCCAGGTTGTGATGCTGATGCAACCTCAAATCTCTACCTCATTCAAGTTTGAGCTCACATATATAGAGACAGTATGACGTGGTCCAATTTACTGATTTTCAATTATGATGGAAATCACACTTAGGCCTTTATGTTGCGTAGAACCAAGTTGTCTTGGTTACTTAATGGACGCAAAAAAATGGGCAAGTTATACAACATTCTTGCAGAGTGGTTGATATAACTTTTTGCACTTGTGCTGGTACAATCATGCTACATGTACATTTTTCTTTACATTAAATGTGACACTCTTCCATGGCATCCATCAAAACTGTTGATTTCTACAACACCCTATCACATCATTGCCAAGATTTTGACACATGGGGAGGATATGAAGTAGAACGTAAATATCCATGTACACATTGCTTAATTCGTGCTAATATACTATGTCAGGAGTAGCTCAGAGATTGCAAGTTTGTTACACACGAAATTACAACCGCCCAGCTAGTATCATCCAAAAAAACTTCATGTTTGCCTAGACACAATAAACACACTGATTCGGCTTCGGGCATACCTTGTGCATCACGCTTCGGTTGTGATCTCAGTGACGTGATTTGGCTAAATGTATTATGTTACTTTACGCGTTATATGTAGTATGATACACAAGGGACGACCAGAAAACACGCTGATTTGGCTTTGGGCATATCTTGTGCATCACGCTTCGGTTGTGACCTCAGTGGCGTGATTTGGCTAAATGGATTATACACAAAGGACTACCAGAAGATGCCACTTCCAAAAATAAAGGATCCCTGGTGATAGCACCAGTCCCATATAAGTTTATAAGTTAAAGTTCAGTTACCTTAACTGAGAATACTTAGTTTCTCTATGTAATCCCTACGACTAGTTTCCCTATGTAATTCCTGCCACCTCCTGCTCTTTCAGATTCACTACCTTCTTAAAGTCCAGAAGTGTATAACGCAAGTAGGATAATTAAATAAGATTTCAGACTTAAATCAAACATTTAATACAGCAATGTTTCCCTGAATCAACATTCAAGTTTTTCTGCCTAGATATTCCAATATAATTATCAGTTATTCATCACTAAGGCAAAAGTAGCTTAATTAAGAAATCAAACTTACCCATGCAAATGCAACTTCATTTTCATTTCAGAACCAGTGACACTCCAAAATAGTTTCTGTATCACATCTATACATTTCAACAACAGTGATCATACGACAGAAAAATGAACACACTACACAAGAAAAAAAGAAAACCAAAATCATAATAAGTAAATGTCACTCTATAGTACCAGACCATATCTCTACTTCATATCTTTCAAAGCAGAAATTTATAAACTCAGTACAGAAGGTCCTCTTGAAAACTGTGTTGTAGGGACGAAAATTAGTAATCCAACACAAATTAATCGAAAATATTTGCATAAAAGGAGAAAAAAAAAAAAACCAACAAAACTGTCATTACACGCATCAGGGTTTAATTGTTGAATCATTTTTAATGAGTCATGTGCACCCAGTTACCAGTTGTCCACCAAGACAAAGCACCGAAGTTTCCTTTTCAAACACAATTTTAATTTCTGCAATGGAAGCTGAAGCTCTGAAATATTTGCATCTTCATTTTCATTTTCATTTTCATTGCCGTGATTTAGGTTTGAGGGTTCGTCTATCACTTTTCGGAATTCAATTTAGAATAAAACAAGGGTTTATGAAAGTGCAGAATATTTATCTTTGTCACGGTACCAGGTCGAAAAGCAGAGGTGTTAGTAGAAACTCGATGACCGAGAGTTTGCCGATGGTGAGAGGATCTGATGATGGTTACGACAGGCAGTGAGGACGTGCAGAGGTGATTACTGATTATAGAGGCGTGAATGGAAGAGGCTTGAAAAATCTGATTTAATTCTGGGGTTTGATTTTTCATAAAATTATGCTTTTTTAATATTTTTAAATTGTAAGTGTTGGGCTGAAATTAAATTTGGATGGTGTTTTTATTGCAACATGCAATGAACGTTGTGAAAGAAAATTTTCACTAGAAGATTTTACAGTAGGCGATAGTGAATGAATGTTGCAAAGTGTCATATATTAATAGCTTCAGCAATATGCATTTGCAAAAGGTTTTAACAACAGGGAGCGAACGTTGTTAAATAGTATGTTTCTGCAACAGTCAACGAACGATGCAAAATAGCTACATGTTAATTGTTAGGCAACAAACAAGGAACGTTGCTATAAGATGAGGTTTTAACAATGTTCATTGAACGCAAAAAATGTGAAATATGTAAATTTTTTGCAATAGTCAACGAACGTTACAAAATGATACATCAGCAACATGTATTTAAAAAATATTTCCAAATTTCAATTATGTTAATCAATAGCTACATATACTTATTAGAATATTGCAATAGACGCCTTTAGCAACAATCAATTAACGAATGTTGCTTTTCGCCAGTTGCAAAAACCATTTTTGTTGTAGTGATTTCAACCTCTTTTTTTTTTTTTGTGGTTTGTTCCTTTCTATTTCATACTGTTAATTCATTCCATCAAATAGCCATGTAGATTGTAATCATTTGAGAAGGTTAATTTTGTTAAGTCGTTGGATATGTTTTTCCCAAATAATCCATTTTCAGTTCAACTGTAATGTCATAGTGTAAATATTATATATACCAGAAAAGGTAGAAATCAAATGGCAGCAAACACAAGTCGTCAAAAATTATAAATATTCAAGTTTCATGAATAAAGAATCGTTATTAATTATGTACAATGTTGGTGGAAAGAATTTGTCGACAAACCCTTTTCTCCCTGCAATCACCACCCAAAGTTCAACAGGGAAGATAATCAAAGTTTACAGAAACATCATTCTAAGGATCTTATTTGGTTATGGTCTGGTGTTCGTAGCACCGGTGAACACTCAAAGAAGCGAGCATCATCTTTAAAATGTAAGAGCTTAACTCGTCTAAAGAAATTATTTTTGTTGTTGCCTACTTTTGATTTACTTCTGTTGGAGAAGTAGAAAGAACTGAAAATTTGAAGTGAGAATGAATTTTTTTTTTATTGATCAATCTGTGTATATTTTCAATAGTATGTATTCATCTATTCTATATATCTATGGAAATAACTAACGAGATCACTAATAAACTAATAAGAATACAAAATAGATGTCTACGATTGGATATAAGATTAGACTAATCACATTTATCTTTATTAATTTTCTGCTCTACTTCATTGAAATATTTCTTAAAGGCTACCTGATTTTGTCGATCAAATGTCCACTAAATGTCTGGAGCAAGAAAACTAGGAAGACCACAAAAATCTAAATCCTCGAAAGGCTCTTCACATATTATTGGAGATGCTCTTTTGGCATGGATACGGAAAAATCTATCCTTGGTACCTCAAGTCCTATGGGTTTCATCAACAATTTTATAGGCATGAAGGTCCATCAAGTACCATGAATTTGGAGGCCCCCAATATACTTTCTACATTGCCAATGAGAAGCAATTCCAAAATGCTTCTATGCACTCCCAACCGAACTATGCTGAATTCAGTATTCCAGATCCTCAAAACAAGTATATCATATGTGCAATGAGTTCACCAGGCTAGCATCAGGGTTCTGCTTCAATTTGTGCTGCGTTGCTCGAGTGAGAAAGCCAGCCGTTAGCTAGCACGTGTAGGCATTTCCTCATCTTCTTGAATTATCTTCAACTCCTCTTAGGACTCTACCAACCCCAACTCTTTTGACTCCAATTATAACTCAAATAACATATATTTTGGAGACTCTTTTGACTTCTATTATAACTCAAATAATTAGATTTTGAATACGGATAAAGCCACTCACAAATACAATTCCAATTGGACCTAACAAAAGGAAATGTAGACGAGGCTTCAATAACAGTGACCAATGTATCGCCTCTTTTAATATACTTTAGATATGTAATACTAATGTATTGCACGTGCATACACATATGTTGCCTGTAATTATTGTTCTGTGGATGTTATTATTATTATTTTGTTTTACTATTTCTGAAATCGAATAAATATGCTGATAATATAATGTAAAAATATGTTATTGAGTTGGAGGTGCATTTCACGGGATTTGCATAGTCTCGCAGTTGAATTATATCTGCAACATTGGTTAATTAGGCTTTTTATTTTTATAAACTCATAATATTATATTTATATGTAAAACATTAATGTACAATATTTACATAACATCGAAATTACGGAGAGAGATTAATATGGACTAGGGGTAATTAGTACAAAATATCCATATCGTTTGTACTAATTGCGTAAATGATCCCTATCATTTCGAACTTGTCATATACAACCCCATTTCAACATTTTCTTGCAGAGTTGGTCATTTCCGTCTCATTCTATTAATTCCTTCCCTCAAATAAACATGTGGATTGCACTCGTATCATTTGAGAAGGGTAATTCTGTCATGCCACTGTCTATGTTTCGGGTGGTTCTATTGCCTCCACAAATTTTATTTTATAAACCACATTTTAATTGTAGTTACAATCCTAAATTTTTGCTCATTTTAGCAATTAATTGTTTTTAATTTTTTCCGTCGAATTCTTATTCCAACCTTTCATTAATATGTCAATGATTTATATCCAAATATTTTCTTTTCATACTTTGAAACGATGGAAAAATATTTTTTCGCGCTTTTTATTTATTTATTTATTTAAAATATTGTGAGAAAATGAGTTATTTTATGCAATTTCGATGGACTTTTGGAGATAAAACCATTATCAAATATAAAATGTGTAAACTAATAGAAAGTTTGAGGATAAGAGTGAAATGAAAAATTGTCACGAATATAAATATTATAATGAGCAAAGATCAAGAGCCTTAATTGCAATTAAAATATGATGCAAGATTGTGGTGTGAATATATTTACCCTTATATTTTTCTCATCTAATCCATTTTCCCTTCAACTGTATTGTTAAAGTATAGAGGGGTAAAATAGATGCAAACGTAAATGGTCAAAATTATAAATATTCAAAAGTCACGAATCTTTGTATATAGAAATAAAATAAACTTCAAGTTTCTACATGCTAATAATCTAAACTCCAGGACTAAATGGTATTAAATTCATGATTTGAAAGGAGCATTTATAGATCAAGTCATATATAGCCCCTGAATGACAACCATTACTTAACATTTCTTTTTTCTACATACTCATTTTTAACTACACATTCATACAATAAAATATTCTATACGTAAACCAAAATAATAACTGTCAAATAGGGGCATGTTCGGAAAAGAAGAAGGACAATTAGCACAAAATAACCCTATCGTTTGCACTCATTACACATATGGTGTACTTGTTTTGAGAACCTGGAAGACTGAATTTAGCAGGGTTTTGGTGGAGAGTACAAAAAACCATTTCCGAATTACTTCTCATTGGCCGGGTTGAAAGTTTATCTTGGGCCTTCAAGTTCATGGTATCGATGGACCTTCATATCTATAAAATTGTGTTGAAAAACCATAGGACTTGAAGTACCAAGGATATATTATTTGCTTATCCATGCCAAAAAAAGAATCTCGAATAACATGTAAGCACCTTTCAAGAATTTAGATTTCGTGGTCCTCCTAAGTTTTCTTGCTCCAGACATTTGACGGACATTTGATCTACAAAATCAGGTAGCCTTTTAAGAAATATCTCAATGAAGTAGAGTAGAAAATTATTAAAGATAAATGTGATAAGTTTAATCTTAAATCCAACCTTAAACACTTGTTTTGTATTCTTATTATAGAATAGATAAATCCAAACTATTGTAAAAATACACTGATTGATCAATAAATAAATTTCATTCCCACGTCGAATTTTCATTTGTTTCTACTTCTCCAACAAAAGTAAATCAAAAGAAGGCAAAAACAAAAATGAAATTTTTAGAAAAGTTAAGCTCTTACAGTTTAAAAAAGATGCATGCTTCTTTGAGCTTTCACCAGTGCTACGAACACCAGACCATAACCAAATAAGATACTTAGAATGATGTAGCCGTGAAAACAGTGAACTATTGAGTAAACTCCAATTCTCTTCCCTGTTGAACCTTGGGTGGTGATTGCAGGGAGAAAAGTCTTTTGCACCCACATCGAAAGAACTGGATCCCCGATCCTTGAAAGACAACAATTGCATTTCTGGAATTGTACATAGACGATAACAATTTTTTTATTCTTGAAACTTGAACTTCTATAATTTTGACAACTTATGTTTGCTGCCATTTAATATCTTCCTTTTTTTCAATATACAGATATATGATATTATAGAGAAATGGACCTTCAATTTGTTGAACCCGGGCTCAGTTACTTACTAATATCTAACCACAATCAAACAATTGACTCCAACCCACAACTACTCCTATACTTTGGTTGCCACTTCTAATAAACCCATAAGGAACACAAGTATGTCGGTGTTTGCAAAAGCCACAAAGGTAGAGAAAAGGCAAAAAGCATGAAGAAGAAGACGGGAAGTAGCCACAGTTTTCTCTCTAATATTCACAAAGCACACACAAGTTTGCAACAGTATGTAAGTTGGTATATATAGGTTAGTTTAGGCTACCATGACTTGGGCCAATATTATCCA
>CAIGRN010203896.1:0-12201 GCA_903798345.1 Fraxinus anomala | reverse complement strand
TTCTTCACCCTTCTGCTTTTCTTGCCACCATTTCAAATTTTTAAGTTCTTTCTCTCAATCTTGGGCTCCGTTTTCACTGAGGATGTTGCAGGGAAGGTTGTTATCATCACCGGTGCCTCCTCTGGCATCGGCGAGGTATGTGAAAACCTTTTAAGATAATGATGCAAGAATATATTGTATCATATGTTCAATTATGTCTAATATTGTGTACGGTGATGGATGCAAATATTTTCAGCTAACATGTCATCGAAATTCTCGAAAGAAAATGCACTTTGTTTCGTTTTAAAAAAGTTGTTGGAGGGAAAACGGTTCTTTTTTTTAATTATCAAATGACAGTTTGCCATATATATCAAAGTGTACATCAAGCATCATTGATTCTCAAAATACTAGTTTGGACGGCCTACTAACATTTGTTACATGTGGAAGTTTCGCACTCCATTAACGACCTAGAAAATTAAGCCTTGAGCACTTTAAAATGATATTATGAATGTTTGGCACTGACTTAAAAAATTGAGACAAAAAAATAGAAAATTTAATGGTCGTAACATGTGACCCCATGCCACCCCTTGTGCCCACCCCTGATTGTGAACCAAACGTGAAATAATGTCAGTGGGTATGTTAGTGATGAAAATGTGTAAAAATATTGCAGCATCTTGCATACGAGTATGCTAAAAGAGGAGCGCATTTAGTTCTTGCTGCAAGAAGGGAGAGGAATCTTCAGGAAGTAGCCGAAAGGGCGCGAGATATCGGGGCACCGGATGTTGTAGTGGTTCGTGCTGATGTTTCGAAGGTTGAGGACTGCAGAAGGATTATTGATCAAACTATGAATCACTTCGGTAGATGTAAGTAGCAAATTTACAGTACTTATAATTGAAAAGGTGAGGTTTAAAATAAATATTTTTTTTAATTGTTGAAAGCTAATTAAGTACGGATTTTTAAATTTTTTATCTAAACATGTTTTTTGACAAAAGTTACTTAAAATATTTTATTTTTTACGCTTGGCGCCTTGGCCAAACATTATTGTCTTTAGGCAAGTTTACTAGAACAAATACAATAATTTCGTGCTATTAATGCGGGTTTTTTTTTTTTTTAACATGGTTTATGCAGTGGATCATTTGGTTAATAATGCTGGACTTATGTCAGTTTCTATGCTGGAAGAGGCTGAAAATGTCACTGATTTCAGAGCAATAATGGTAAGACCTAAGGCTAAAATCCGAGTTCAACTCAAATTCGAAATTTTGTTCTTTTTTGTCAGATAGATTCATGGACCAGATTTTCAATAATGGAATATTTTAATATATGTTGTCGAGGATTACCAGCAAATCAAATTCAACAGGCATACCAATTACCTTTGTTCACTATAAATAATATCCCGCACATAGGATACATTCTTCTTTTTTGATCGTTCAATAGTGCAGAAATAATGCTTGTTCGTTGTATATAAGATCATTTTCCTTAAAAGAATGACATGAAAATTTAGCATTGATGCAATGTTACAATTTTCATTTGTTGATGTAGGTAGCATACACGACCGATTCTTATATTTTGGGGGCCTTATGCAAACTTCGATTATGGGACCCTTACAAATATTAAACCCTTATTTGATAGAGAATAAAATCTGTTTTTTAACGAATTTTGATAAAAGTTGATAGAATGTGTTGTTAAAAAGTTCCGTGTCTTAGTTTAAAATAAATGTTTGACTTTGACTTATAAAATAATCAAATACAATTCAAAAATAATTAACATAATCAAGAAAATTGGAAAATAAAATACAAAATTTAAACTCCAGATTACATAATACATAGAGAAACATTAGTTTAATTAAAACATTAATTAATACAATAATATAGAAAAAATGGAAAATGATGGACAAATAAAATGAAATGCAAGAACATAGAGAGAGAGAGAGAAATAAATGAATACCAGATAGCATTAGTAATGGCCATAAATTTTGAAGAAATGAAAGTGACATTTTGTTTCTTGTTAAGAAAAAGGAAAAATGGTGGTGGGGAAGATAAATAGCCACCTTAATTCTTAATTATAAATAGAGAAAGTAATGGTTGTAACATATTTATGTGATGATAAGTTTTATGTCGTTTATATGATTTTTTTACAGATGCTTGTATTTTCAAATTTTATTAGTTTCTTGTATTTGTATATGATAATTTTAATTTAAAGAATTTCGTTTTATAATTTTCGTTTTTCTGCAACCAATCAGTTAACCTTGTATAATTTGAGGCCCTCGTCAAAGCGAAGCCTTAGGCGATTGCTTACGCCGCGTATAGTCAAGGCCGGCCCTGAGCATATGCTATAATAAGAATGAGATTTGCACCACACACCAAATTTCAGTCCATGCGAGTTCTGGCCTCTAAAATATGTGGTTTGATCTAAACAGGATATCAACTTCTGGGGTTACGCCTACATGACCAAATTTGCAGCTCCTTACCTCAGAAACAGCCAGGGTCGAATTGTTGTACTTTCTTCATCTGCATCTTGGATGCCAGGACCAAGAATGAGTTTCTACAATGTAATTAAGCATTTGTGTTTCCGTTATTCACTTTTTGTATGCATCAATGTATTGAGTTTTATTTACCGTGATATAGGCAAGCAAAGCAGCAGTTGCACAGTTTTTCGAGACACTGAGGATCGAGTTCGGGCCCGATATTGGGATTACTCTTGTCACGCCTGGGTTCATAGAGTCCGAACTTACACAAGGCAAATTCGTAAGTAAAGCTGGAAAACTTGAAGTTGATCAGGATATGAGAGATGTAAGTTCTTTGACTATCATCCTATGATGTTCAACTTTATACATATATAAGTACTAGGTGGTCCAATTGAATGAAATGATGCCAAAAAATTGTGCGCCTATCTTTATTTGGAATAATGCCATTTAGCACCAATATTGGGTTCAACTAAATCAAAATGAATCATGTGACTTTACAGTTAAATGAATATATCATTTGATGTCATCTAATTGCCACATAAACTAGTGGTGATGAATATCATTACTCGTTTATTTTTAAATAATCTTGTGAGAATATTGAAGATTCGTTTGAATGTTATATAATTGTCATCTAAACTGATACTTAAAATTAGCAGTCATGAATAATAATAATCATTTATTTGTTTTCTCCAAAAATAATCTTGTGATTATTGAACTAGGTTCAAGTGAATATAAACCCTATCCAGAGAGTCGAGAGCTGTGCGAAGGCGATCGTCAACAGTGCTTGCCGAGGCGAAAGATACCTGACTGTGCCAGCATGGTTTAGGGTCACTTTCTTTTGGAAGACTTTCTGCCCGGAGGTCCTAGAATGGTTGTACAGATTTTTATATATCACCAGCCCTGGGGACTCACCGAAAGAGGCACTTGGCAAAAAGCTAGTCGATTTCACAGGAGCAAAGGCGGTTCTCTATCCTGAAACTGTCCAAACACCAGAAACAAAGAAGGATTAAGGTTGTACTGGAAATGGTTTTATTTCTGAATTCTGATGTTCATAGGTTTTGAGTTTATGTAGAGTTGCTCGTGTCTTCTGTTGGTAACACTGATGTACCCAACGACTATGGTTTGTACATTAAGTTTAGTTTGAATAAACTTGAACTGTTGTGTGGAATACTGACTGGAGTAAAATATTGTCAAAACTGCTATGATCTTTATAGAGTACTGCTGTACTGGTGCCAAAATTGGTTGGGCCATGTGTTGTGGGAGGTCATGCTCAAGGCTGTACATGAAACTTTTGGGGGGCTTGAGGCTAATTTTTGAAATTGTTCTCAAATCGTAGCATGCATTTAATTTTCTTTTTTATTTATAAATTCTTGCAGAATTAAATTTATTAATTTAAATTTCTGAATAAAATATGACATCAAATATTAATTAAATAATAAAGTTGAAAATGCTTTAAATGATCACTTAAATAATATTAGGAAAACATTTTGATTATTTTACAAGGTGTAGCTTTCATGTAGACGTTACCGCCTTAAAAAATATATATATTTCTTATTTTATTAGGAAAATTATAAAAGTAATCAATTTTGAACTAAAAGTGCATAAAATAGAATAAAACATAGAACAAAAAATTAATATCGGGAAATGCATCTCGGGTACATCACTTAATCACTTAGTAGGTATGAGATTATTAATATCGGACCTTCAAGGACAAATGATTGATTTACTCATTCGAAGCAATGTACGTGAATAAATGCAAACGGGGAGGAAGAAAGGGCATTTTCAATAAGGTATATTGACATTGTGGCAACAAAGAAGGCTCTTTAAGTAAAAAGCCTTTTTTAAAAATGTAATTAGTTCGATTTCGTTTTGAATATTCTTAAGAGGCTACTTCGGTAATTTTTTGTTACATGTACGTAGTTTTATGTTGTTAGGTTTTTAGGGTTGGCGATTTTGTAAAGAAAATGACTAATTTGTAACATGTTGTAAAAGTCAATGACCTAATGTGCAATTTGTACAAGTTGGATTATGAAATCTAAGGTTTGAGCATGAAAAGAGTAGAAGCAATGCGCCACATTTTTGCTAGTTTCTCGTTCAGTTGGTGCTCGAGCGACAACAATGGAAACACTGTCGCTCGTCTGTCGCCGAGCTCTCGCTCTAGCGACAGCGAGCGATAGTATGTTGCTCTCATGTCCCCAACTTATCGCTCGAGCGACAAGTCGATCCGAAAAATCCTAATTTGCTTATTTGAAGTATTTTTTTTCTTGCATATTCAACCTCATTACCCTATCTTATAAATACCCAAGCATATGCACGAAATTTGGTGGTGGTTGTTCATTGTGTCTCTTTTCTATAACACTTCAATATTATTCTTTGAAAATTCAAGAGCTTGCTCATGTATTGATATAACCACGGATTGGGGGGAAAATATCGAATCCATTGAATCCAAAATACCTACTTCCTAAACACCGGAAGATACTTTCTCAATTGAATTTCAGAGGTTGCTGGAGATTGAGAGAGGTAGGACTATAAGCACAAAAACGAGGAGTTCTTGGAATTCCACTTGGAAGAGACAATTACAGAAGATCGGGAGCTTGTGGGTTCAGCGGATCTTAGAGGTCACAAGAATTAGATTGGGAAGTTTAGTGGAGTTAGCTAGACGGTCTATATTGTCTATAGTGTTTATATTTTATAAAAAAAATGTGATGTTTTAATTATTCTATAACATAGTGGGACTTAGTTATTTTCCTTAGATGCAAGATATAACGTGGAAAAAATCTTGTAGTTTTAATTCAAGGAGAAAAATGAATATGGCGTTTATATATTATTTCTACAAATATCGTTTGTTTTAGGCGTTCTATTGGTTTCTGGAAAATCAATATTTGGGAGGCTCTCGAATTAACACACTCTTTTCATTATTATTTCTCTGCCTTATTTTGTTCATTGATACTGTGTTCGTATAATTCCTGAACTGTTTTCGGCTTAATTCATATATATGATTACGGTTGTTATGAAGACATGTTGTGTGCTCATAGGTTAGGTTAAACTTGTGTCTAATGATATTAGGAGTGTTAAATGAATCGAGTCATTAGCCTCGTTTATAGTCAGGCTTGGCTCGACTTTGCCCACCACACGAGTCGATCGCGAACTGACTCGGGCACAAGCCGGCGAATGACTTGTCCCACTTCCAATGATATTGAAGAGTAGAAAGTATTATTCCTGTTAAACTGAGTTCCCTCATTTCAGGCCACTAAATACCACGTGGCTTGCTCATTTGTGACAAGTGCCATGTTATATGTATGATCAGAAAGAGTAAAATGATTCAACAGAAATAAGATTTTACCTTATTTGAAGAAAGGAAAGTACTTGCACGAGTAAAATAATCGGCACCTTTTTGGTCCTGTGGAAGGGTGCCAAATTTTGGATTTATAGTTGCTTTGGGGGTTATAAATCTCAAAATAGAGGTAAGAGTACTATCAAATGAGTCAAGTTGGGCCAGTTGAACAGAAGCTCGGGATGGACAGGCATGGAGTGGCCACGTTTTCTGGCGGGCCGGGCTGATTCTGGTTCACCACTTATCTGTGAGACCTGTCTAGAGATGGGTTGGACCGTTACGTGTCAAGCAACTCATATATATTTTCAAATATCTTTTTTATTAGATAACAATTGAGTTTTAACAGACTTGAAGGCTTTTGACAATTTCAGAGCCGAGGTCATAAGGTATGTTCAGTCTGTATGACTCATTTTTCATATAAATTCGGAATTAATCTTGGTGGTGGATTATGAGTCTAGTTGACATCTATTATCAGCGCACGTCATGTTTCGAGTCCACTAGAGTGATTCGAAATAGGTTGTTCAGTATGACACCATCTTATAAATCTTGTTATCATTCAATGGACACGAAAGGTGTGAAAACAATATTTTTTTTCAAAAGTTTTTACCACAAGCCAAATAATGTTTGACAAAAAGTATCCACAATTAAACAATCTTATCCTACTTTTTGGTGACAAAATATGATTAAGGATTTAATCATAATCTTCTACTCTGTCGTTTCTCTTGATGCTGGAAATAAAATATCATCAAAATGACTACAAGGGGCATATATAAAAATCAAAGTTAATAAAATCAAGCAAGTAAAATTTGGATACCAACCCTACCAAATCTCACCCCCCACCCCAGTCTCCAGTCTCCAAATCTCCCAAGCAAGTAACATGGCAAGTAGCCTACCACAACTACGTGACATTTGCAGAATCTTTCAAGGACTTATTCAAGATAACTCATTTTTCTTTCTCAAGACTTTTTCTTTTTAATAGCATTGTGTATGAACAAGTAATGCCACCAGTCACTTTCACTAGGACATCTTTGTTAACCAAAACTTAACCATATTAATTTTTCTTAAATCACGCTTCTCTATATAATTGCTGTAATCCTAATCCTGTTAAAACATTAATCTCAGTTTTCGAATCCGGGCAGTTGTCATATACTTCTACTTAACAGGCATCTTTCTAGTTTCTTATGTTTTAATGCTTTATTTTACGTGGGTGAATGCGCATGTTCTGATTTTGTGTCCTTAGTTTTACTCTCTTACATTTTATTTTATTTTTTCTGATTCAAGGTTTTCGACATTTGAGGAGTTTGAAAGATGGCAAATGGTAGTATCCGTGTATTTGAGCTTGCTGTTAAACAAGGCCAGCCTACTCTGGTTCCTCCAGCCGAGGAGACGATGAAGGGGCTCTACTTTTTGTCGAATCTGGATCAAAATATTGCAGTTATAGTTCGTACTATTTACTGTTTTAAATCAGAGGAAAAGGACAACAAGGATGCTGTTCAAGTGATTAAGGATGCCTTGTCGAAGGTTCTGGTGCACTATTATCCTCTTGCAGGACGGCTGACAATTAGCCCAGAAATGAAGCTTATTGTGGATTGTACCGGGGAAGGTGCTGTATTTGTTGAGGCTGAGACAGATTGTAAGCTTGAAGATTTAGGTGACATAACGAAGCCTGATCCTATCACTCTTGGGAAGCTAGTTTATGACATCCCTGGTGCCAAAAACATACTAGAAATTCCTCCTCTGGTAGCTCAAGTAAGTACATCTCTTGATTTATATAGTACATTTCACATTTATTGTAAGAAAATCTTCATATATATGAATTTGGAAGATTTTCGCTCTATATCTGAAGCTTGAGTTTGCAAGATTATTTACATGCTCGAGTTCCACATATCCAACCTAAGAATGACTCTTTCTGATCAAGTGTCGTTCATGTAACTTATTATCTGTCCCAAAGATGATTGAATTTCGTGTTTGGTACATGGGATTTATTAGATGATACTTTACATGGAAACGAACAATATTGAAATTTTTTTTATTCTTTAATTCTATCAAGTACCGTTCAATCTAGCATACCAATCATTTCATGCTCATCCTAGACATCCTTATTAAGGGCTAACTTGTTTTCAGGTTACAAAGTTCAAATGTGGAGGCTTTGTTCTTGGCCTGTGCATGAACCATTGCATGTTTGATGGGATTGGTGCCATGGAATTTGTGAATTCTTGGGGTGAAACTGCCAGAGGCCTTAAACTTAAGGTTCCTCCATTTATGGACAGAAGCATTTTCAAAGCCAGAAATCCACCCAAGTTGGAATTCCCACACCATGAATATGCTGAGATTGAAGATATATCAAACACAACTGAACTTTACAAAGAAGAAATGCTCTACAAGTCATTCTGTTTCGACCCAGAGAAGCTCGACCACCTCAGAAAGAAAGCACTAGAAAATGGGAATCTAGAAAAGTGCACCACGTTCGAAGCACTCTCAGCATACGTATGGAAAGCTCGTAGTGAGGCATTAAATATGAAGCCGGATCAACAAACAAAGCTACTATTTGCAGTCGATGGACGGTCTAGATTCGAGCCCCCAATTCCAGAACGATACTTTGGCAATGCAATTGTGTTAACAAATTCACTCTGCAAGGCAGGTGAATTAGTGGACAATCCATTTTCATTCACAGTAAAACTAGTTCAAGAGGCAGTGAAAATGGTGACAGATGGCTATATGAGATCTGCTATAGACTTTTTCGAGGCAACTCGAGCTAGGCCTTCTTTGACAGCAACCCTGCTGATTACTACATGGTCGAGGCTATCTTTCCACACTACAGATTTCGGCTGGGGAGAGCCCGTGCTATCAGGGCCTGTAGTTTTGCCCGAAAAGGAAGTAATTCTCTTTCTTTCACATGGAAAAGAAAGGAAAAGCATCAACGTTCTTCTTGGATTGCCTGCTCCTGCCATGAAAACATTTGAACAGCTGATGCAGATCTAAGTGAACAGGATCAGAATCAATACTGTTTACCCTATTGATCCTTTGTTGGTTAATTTCTGTATTGAATATATCATGTTGAATCGTGTTATTTATTCGTGAAGTCATCGTCGATCCCACAGTGTAGTTCATGCTAGAATATGCCACTTGAGGTGCAGAATTGAAATTCTATTCCTAAATCAACAAAAAAAAAAAGTGGCAATACTGTATTTCCTGTTCCATTCAATTTCAGAAAACAATCATATGTTCCTTATTCACTTCTTTGGCTTTCGTTAATTTTTTATCATGTCAAAAAGCCTGCGGCATATGAAAATTAAACGCGTTTTTGTCTTGTATATATAGGGCCCATTTTATTAGACGAGTGAGATCCAATAACGCCTATATTTTCAATTTTAATTGGTTTTTAATCTCTCCAAAACGGGCCCATAGATAGAGGCACAGAACTATCCATTGCGTGAACAATCCGAGATACAAAATTCATGTTGTAGTGTGATAACAATTTCATCTAAAAGCTTAAAATGAGACTAACTACATATTTCTATTTTGATTCCATAATAAAAAAAATAATAAGACGTGAGATTTATAATCGAGGTGTCGAACAGTCTCATCTGTAACTAAGAATATTTTGTCATTTCGATTTATTGAACCTTAATGTCCTTTGGACATATCTGAAATTTAGGTATATATCATTGTCAAGTGTGTGAATAGAGATACTTTAATTATTCTCAGCAGTGAAAATGAGTTCATGTTGAGCTAAGCTTGAAAAATATATTTATACGTATATAGGTAAATTTTAAGATTGACAATTGATTATTCAAAGCAGTAAAATAAAATTTTTTTTTTTTTTTTAGTTTGGATTTAAGCGAAGCATGGGTGGAGGCTTAGGAATGGGTCCATAGACAGATTAAAGCCCAAAGATCAAAATGACTTATGAAGGGAAAATGGCACAATGATGCAAATGCCCATTGAACTTATTGAGTTGGCCCAGCTGGAAATCATTGGAGGCACAGCTAACTAAAATTTGTTATGTTTTTAATTGGTGCAAAAACGTGATTTTGTTGAAGACTTGAAACCGTGTTTTACTTACCTTTTTTTTTGGACGCCTCAGATGTCGCCATGTGTCGCTTCCAATACCGTTGGATCTGTGACTATTGGGTGACTCATTTAAAAAGGGGTCTTCTAGGGTTTGATACTACACTTGGCTTCGAGACTCTTCCATTCTCGTGTTCTCTACGTCATTCTTCGAGACTTTTCTTCTCTGTTGAAATCAAATAATTTCATTTGTTTTATATTTTTCCCTCAACAGTCTGTAATTTTGAGTGATTTACTTGTATTGGGTGTTGATTTTTGAATGAATCGTGTTATTAGAGAAGAGAGTTCTCATTTATGTGAAATCTATTGGACTTGTCTAAGTGTCTTCTTTGTAATTCTTACATTGGGTTTTTATTCGAGCATAGTGGTGGTTCATTCTTGTGTGATTGAAACACGAATTTGAGAACTTGTGACCTATGGGTTTTGATAATAAAAGCTAAGTATTCCGTTTCGTTTTAGTTTGTTTTGGTGTTATAATGTTCTTACTTTTTCAATCACTTAAGCTTGATTTATCAAGATTAATTTCAGTTTATTTAGTTCCTGATTTTCACACTTATATTTGTTGATTTATAGAGAGCTAAAGTTGTGAAATCCTCCCAACAACTTATGATAGTATCGATGACAATCCTCAAAGTTGGAGAAGACCAAGTATGAGTACATCAAACGCAGACAACACAATCTAAAAAACCTAAGTTCTAACATAAATGATAGCCTCGAACTTGGAGAACAATTGTTATGACTCCACCTTAGGAATGGGTTGATGGACTTAGCAAATCAAGTAGATTAAAGCCAAAGCTCAAAACAATGACTGAGGCCTAGCCAACATGTAGGAGGCTCAAGACAAGCCCACCCACCCAATAGGATCAATGATGATCCTCATAGGTGGAGAAGCCCAAGTCTGAGTATATTGGGTGCAGACAAAACAATCAAAACAAATATAAGTCCTAACACCTGACATAAATGATAGCTTCGAACTTAGAGAACAATTATTATGCCTCCAACTCATGTGAAGGACTTGAACACATGGACAAATCGAATAAGCAGACCTGGCTTGGCTGAAGCCTAGGTTGATGCATCTAGGGTCCCAGCCCTGAGATCGAGCTTGGGTTGAAGCTCCAGATAAGTTCCATGGCTTGGCCAGAATAATAGTTTTTAAGTACCTAAATCATAGGCTGAAGCCTATGTCGACGCCCAAGAAGAGACGATCCCGTTAGAATAACTCGAAAAACGTGAAATTCATTAGAATAACCTTAAACGAGTTGGTTCAACACCTAATTTGAACCAACTCCTAATTTTATGTAATGAACCTAATTGAAAATTGACCACCTTATAATTGTCAAAAGCGCCCTTACTGAGTAACTAATTTTATACCCTTCGCCATGAAAGTTTTCTTGCTTTAAGAACTCAAAATTTCTATCTTACACTCCGTAGCCAAATGCTCTTAGTTGGGAATTGCAATTGACACGCACGTCTCTTGGAATTGGATTCTTCTCCCTCTCTCTCTCTAAGTTCTCTCTCCAAAATCAAAGGTGAAAATGATATATCAAACGCTGCATTTCTTGCTTTGTTTCCATGTGTATATTCATGCTTAATTCAATGTATCATCAGTTTCTTTTATTTTTATTTTTTTTCTTTTTGGGTTTGCATTAAATTGGAAAGGAACAACACCGTGTAGATGAACTTTCAACTCGGCACATTTCCTGGGATTCTGCCATTAACTGCTTTGGGAAACTTTCTTTTATTGATGAATTTGTTCTGTGAAAATTCCAGAGGTATTTGAAATTTCCATTCTTCTTCTTTTATCTATGCACACACTTCTTTGTTAAAAAACCCACGTGATTGTTCCTTTCAGAGCTAAATTCTACCACCTTTGATTCCTGATGTATGAATAACGTTTATATGTGTATATATACATTCTGTAATACTTTGTATCTATATATTGATGTGAAAAATTAATCGTTTGATGCTATGGTGTTGCACAGTTGTCCAGTCATTTCATTGCATTTTCTTCTCTCAATCGGATCTCAGTCAAAGATTAGAAGAATATAAAGCTGAGATTTCATCAGTGTACAGATTATACAGTTCCATTTTGGCGGTGATTTGCTGGTCTAGGTACTACGGCTATAGCAGCTATCTCCGAGTCAACTCAACTAACTCGTTTTTCTTAAATATTCTTCTCCTACTCAGTAATAATCTTGCCCGGAGGTTATTTTTAGGGCTCTGTCCGATCAAATATGAGTTTCGAATCACCAACAAGGTGGCGGAGCAACGCTCCATTCACGACGATGTTTGCGCTCACATTATTGTTGCTAATCATTGGAATCTATACAGGTCAGTGTTCATTGAACACACG